>JZKD02S1773190.1:142659-173225 GCA_000966675.3 Picea glauca | reverse complement strand
TATTAATTAATCAATACATTAATACTTAAATATATTAATTTAATGTTCTTTTACATTATTAGTATATTACTTTATAATTAATTTAGTGACTTATTTATTCTTTATTAATTTATTTCTAATATACTAATGTATAAATATTTTAATAATGTATGAAAAATGTTTTATTTTATAAATGTATTGTATTTAGTGTATTAATTTATTTTTGATTAATGTTTTATTTTTTTAATTAATTAATACTTTTCATTATACACGAATGTATTAATGTAATGTGTTAATACTTATGAGTATATATTACAATAATGTAAAAAATAATTAACATATTAATTATGTAATTATACATTAATGGTTGTTCCTCACCACGTCCGCCGTCAACTAGCAACAACCACTTTATAAAAGTGGTTGATATACGCCGATCATATTTCGGGAATGTTTTGGAAAGGTTAATAAATAGCATTGATCTGCGTATATCAACCACTTTTATGTTTTATTTATTAAGTTCATATTTTTTTAATATTACTAAAGATTATCTTTTATTTTAAAAAATAATATACGGTTAAAATGGATTAATATTAAGAAAGAATTTTTTTTATCTTAAAATATTATATATAGTTAAAATGGATGGATGGTTATTATTTTTTTATTATGTTTTATTTACTCTTAACATTTTTTTTATTTTTTTTTAATATTATAAAGAAAATGTATAGATTAAAAAATAAATAAATTATATTACATAATTTCATTTAAGTGTAATTAATATTTTAATGATTTTAAATTCATCTTAACTTTATATCTATCAAATTTTAAGAAACTGAATCTTCAAAAATCCACGATTGATTTAAACTTCTTTTTTTTTTTAATTACATACTCTTTCCTTTCTTTTACTATTGTAACTTGTCTTTCTCTTTCATTTTCCTTTATAAACTCAACCTTTCCTGGATGAAGAATAATAAATAGAAAAGTGGTGATGAATTATAACTTTTCAAGTAACAAAAAAGGATTATTAAAACCAATAACGATGATCAAATATGGATGCTTATGTATAAAATTGTTAAAGTAGGAAGTTGAAAAATGAACTCCCATAGAGAATTGTGGGGGTATGTGGCTTTAGGTTTGATGAGTGCACGCATATGGTCACAGGATTACAAGCGTGGGTGTTAGGGCTGCAGGCCCTCTTCCTTTTCCTGTCCTTTTCCCACCCTTCCCTTTTTTGACCTCCTTTTCCCTTTCTGATCCCCCCGCTTCTTCCTTGTCCCTTATCCTTTCTTTATTTCCCCTTTTCCTTCGACTCGTGAGGGGTTCTGTTGGCCCGAAACCCACCTTCTCCCTCTGTCGGCCTCCTTTCCTAGGAATGAAAATTTCCTTAGTGATGGTTAAAAACTCCCTCTGTGGTCTTGGTCAACGATGTGGCGAACTATGAAGACTCAGTGGATTAGTTTCCTGATCTGTCTGAATTTATGCCCTCGACCTCGCCACCTAGAAACCCCACCTTTATCCTCATTGTCTCGGACCTTCCCAAACCTATTTCGGGAAACAGATATGTGAGCGACACCTCTTCCCCTCTCCTTGGTAACTTCACTACTTCTATGAGTCTTTTCCCTCCACCCGCACTTTGTTTTGGGGAAGTTTCTTCTCCTCGTTCTTGGATACCCTACTCAACAAAATCCATGTTTCTGACTCGGAAAAAAAAATCCCTTTTCCTCTTGCTACTCAACTAGATTTCTTCTTAGATCATATATGGATTTGCCCCAAAACGGCTCTAGAACCTTGGTTGCCTCCTCCACTCTCAGAGCCAAAACCCCTATTAAACTTCTTCATTTTGTATTCTTCCCCCGTGGGTTTATAGTATCTGGATCGTGTTTTACCCTCTTATTTCCTTTAGCCAAATATAGAGAATGCCATACCCTCTTCTCTCAATGTACAACAGGAAGTTGGGATTATTGCCTCTAGTTTGGACCCTACAAATATTAATGGAAGGAATGGTGTTTTGGGGGACTCATCTGGTGTTCATGGGTCCCCTTTGGAATATTTTCCTTCCCTTCATATTCCTAGTCAGAGGAAATGCAAAAGGAACAAGTGGATTACGGCCGCAGCTATAGAATCAAATCTTGTACTTGGACAAGATATAACCATCATGGACGAAGCCACAAATCTAGTAGAAAAAACCCTAGTGGGGAAGGCCTATGGACACCATTTCAGCTACAAATCCCTACAATATTAGGTGTATGAATCTTTGCAAGACATTCCCCCACAACTCAATCGCTTAAAAAAAGGGTGGTTTAAGCTAAAATTTGCAAATCACGAGTTTGAAAAAGCCTTGCTGAGGAGATGGAGTATCGATTCTACCCTAGTCCTTTTGAAGAAATGGGAACCCACATGTGATGCAACTATAGAAAGAATGGACACCATCCCCATTTGAGTTCTTCTGTCAGATCTCCCTCCACAATATTGGTTGACAAAATGCTTCGAAGTGATTGGAAATGAGCTAGGTTAATTTCTAAAGGCCGATATGTCCTTGAAGGAAACATGAGAGATGGATGTAGCTCAAATTCTTGTTTCACTCAATATGAGGGCCAGAACGCAAAAAACATTCATGATGAAATAGGACGGCCGCACTCACACACAAATGTTGGATTATGAAGGGGTCCCCTTTCGATGTAGACGCTGCCATGAACATGGACATATTTTGAAGGATTGTTCCCTTCCTTTTCATGGTCGCAAATGGATCCAGATTTTATGAGAAGAATGAAATGAATACATATTATTAAGAGATTTTTAACACAGAATAATAGAGATACAATAAAACTAGTTTTCTATTAAATAAGGAAATAAGATGAAACTGTAAAATGCAGAAGAAAACAAGCTTGTTGGAATGGTGGCATCTTGTCTTTGAGGAGAGATGTGGCGGTTCTACTCATTTGTAAGAAGATCATTAGAATGACGCTCTAAAGGCATTTTTATAATAAACATGAATGTAAAAAACCTTAGAAATCTAAAAACCTAACCCTAGGAGATGAAGCACCAAAAGTCATGTGGTCGTCGTTTGGGTAAGTTAGTACATCAACTTCCTAGGGTTGTAACTTTTGCATACGATCTTCATTTCAGGCACATCATAGCCCGTTGGAATGGTATAACCGAGAAGAACAATTTTTTACTAGCCCTGGTAAGTGCCTCTAATAGTATCCTAGGTCCAAAATCCCCAAAAAATGTCATTTAGGGCCTCAAAATGATAGTAAAAGTTTGGAACCCAAAAAATTGTCGAAAAAATGCCAATGTGGAATTTTTTTTTTCGAGCCAATGGAATAGGTGGGTGGCCACCGATATCCACCTGGATCAATCCTCCCTCCTTAGGAAGAAATTTTCTCCATTTCATTGAGTTCCCCCATCAGATGAGGAATTTTTTGTTAAATTTGGACTTGGGTGAGCCAGTTGCCTTGGTGTAGGAGTTGCCCTTCTTCGACGAATTGATAAAGATGGATCCTTTGTTGTCGAGCTCCCTTGATATGTTTGTACACAATTTGATCATTGGATTCTTGTTGCATGAAGTTAGATTTGAGCTCTATTGGTGTAAACTTCTCTTCTATCTCTGAGGTGTCCAATAATGGTGGGAAATATGGGCAAAGGAGAGCCACGTTGAAGACTAGGTACAAGCCAGTGAAAGGGGGAATGTTGAGCTCAAAATAATTGTCACCCACAACCTTGGTGATGGTGTATGACCCATAACAGAGTCGGTGAAGCTTCTGATGGGGCCCTATAAGGATTTGTTTTTTCAAGTGCAACCAAAATTTGTCGCCAACCTGAAACTTATGTGGCACCCAATGTTGATCATGGCGATGCTTGTACTTGGCATTAGACTTATGTAGAATATATTGAACCTATTGGTGGATTTGCTTGATTCACTCAATGAACCAGGTGGCTTTGTCAACATCTGGTGGAGCAGGGGATGAGTTGGTCAAGGTCATTGCCAGGGGTAGTGCAACATCCATGGGGCCCAATGTTTGGAATCCCAACACCACCTGAAAGGGGTTGTGTCCAGTTGAGCAATGCAGGGCTCAATTGTAGCTATGTTGGACATAGGGAAGACTATCATCCCATGTGCATGGGTGTTTTTAATTGTACATTCACATAATATGTACGATCATCCGATTGACGGCCTCAATTTGGTCATCTGTTTGGGGATGGAAGGCAGTGGATTTGACAAGCTTGGTATCCAGCAGTGACCAAAGGCTCGACTAGAATGTGATGAGAAACCGACTGTCATAGTCTGAGATAATGGTTCGTGGCATCCCAAAATGTACCCATACTCATTCAAAGAAGATCTTGATAGTGGCTTATGTTGTGATGTTCTTCTTGCAGGCGTCTATAATCATCATCTTGGAAAAGTGATCAACAACCACAAAAGCACAGTCATTTCCCCTCTTGGTGGACAGGAGGCCCAACATGTATTCCATTGAGATGGATTCCCATGTCCTGTCAGGAATAGGCAGAGGGATGTACATGCCCTATTTCTTAGTGGTCCGTTTGGAAATAGCGCAGGCGGTGCAAGACCTGATATACTTGTCGAAATATTGTCAAAGTTTTGGTGAGTAGAAATGTTTCTGCAACACTGCCATGGTATTGTCAATGCCAAAGTATCTTGCCACCTGACTGTAGTGAGCTTCCAAAATCATCTTCCCACGCTCACTTGATGGAACGCAGAGATGGCCTAGATGACACAATAGCCCGTACTAAAGATGGAAATTAGTGACCAATGAGTTGGCACCAAACATTTGGTAGGTGGTGGATAAGTCAGGTTTTGTCTTGTAGAAGTGGGGCAATCCATAGGTCTTATGGCCACAAGAGTCTAGCATCGTGGTGAGTGTTGCGACTAGAGGTCGGCTGAGGAAATCAGTAACTCGGTTGGTAATTCATGTTTATACTTGATGTTGAGGTGGAACTGCTATAAATATGTGGACCACTTCTGATGGTGGTAATTTTGCAATTTTCCTTGGGGATGCATGAACTATAGTGGATTTCTATCAGTGTGGATGATTGTGTCCTTCCCAAGAATGTATTTTCTCCAATGGCAGTAGGCTTTCACAATGGATTACATTTATTTATCGTAACTAGGGTACTTATAGACAACATATGATAGTGTCTGACTATGATATGTCATGGGGTGGTCGTGTTGACTAAGAACAACGCCCACAACATATTCTGAAGAATCTATCTTGATCTCAAATGGATGTTATAGGTATGGTAATGAAAGTACGGTGGAAGAACACAAATTCTTCTTTAACTCATAGAAGGCTTGTTGCTGGGATAGGCCCCACACAAATTTTGTCTTACCCCCACCCTATTGGTTGTGGAGCCTGATTATCTTCCTGATTCAGAGTTCTTTTACTTTTAGCTGTGTTTATATCCCATGAAGTATTTACACTCCAGAAGTATGTACACTCTTCCACGCAGGGGAGTGCAGAGGGGGGGTACCCCCTCTACAAGTTCTGGGGGGGCTATTCCCCTGATTGGGGGGTCTGGGAGAAAACAGGCCCCCAGTGGGGGTTCGGTGGCGAAACCCCTGAAGGAAAAATTGTCTTGTAAAAGTATATTGTAATTTCATTGTAAATATGGACCGTTCATTATAAGGTCGCAGATCTAACGGTAGAAATTATGTTAGGGTTTTTTTCCCTAGAAGGAAACCCTCTGTTATGAGGGAAATGTATTGCGGCTATGCATTATGGAGAGTACTGTATTATGAGAGAGGAGACTGTGAGAGAAATAAGAGGAAGTTACAGGGGGTTTTGTTGTAGGTTGTATCCCTTCATTTGTTGGATAATAATGAAGGAAGGACCTGAAAATTTCTCTGGTGGACATAGCCCATACTGGGTGAACCATGTAAATCTATGTCTCTCTTGTATTGTGTATCTTTTGTGTTTTGTTTCCACATTTGTTTTATTTTATTGCTCCATGGTCCTGTTTCTCTACCAACTAGTATTAGAGTGAAAGGTAACTCGCAGGAAAAGAGGGTTCCTGGTTCGAGTGGGAGCAATGTCGGAAGATGGAAAGTTTAGGGTCAAGAAATTTAACGTCCAAAACTAATATTTATGGAAGATGGAGATGGAAGACTATTTATATCAGAAGGATCTATTCCTACCATTGGGAGGAATAACAAAGAAATCGGCGGCTACGAAGGACGAAGAACGGGAGATTCATGACATAAAGGCTCTAGGAACAATATGACTGAGCCTGGCAGCGTCGATGGCTTTCAATATTTTCAAAGAAAAGACAACAAAGGGTTTGATGGATGCATTGGCCAAATTGTATGAAAAACCCTTGGCATCCAATAAGGTATTTCTAATGAAGAGATTATTTAGTATGAATATGTCGGAAGGTGGGTCTACTGCAGATCATTTAAATGATTTTAATATGGTTACTAATCAACTAAGTTCTGTAAAAATGGACTTTGATGATGAGGTTAGGGTTCTTGTAATCTTGTGCTCATTGCTAGAAAGTTGGAATGGCTTGGTCATGGCTGTAAGTAACTCCGTCTCTGGTTCAAATACTTTAAAATTTGATGATGTTGTTGGTGTTATCCTTAGTGAGGAAATGCGACGGAAAAGCACAGGTGAGACATCCGAAAATGCGTTGAACATGGAGAATAGGGGAAAACAAAAGGATGGAGGAAAGGGTTTTGAGAACCGTGGGAATTATAAGAAGGGAAGATCCAAATCCATACTTGGAAAGATACAGTGCTGGAATTTTCGGAAGAAAGGACATGTGAAGAAATATTGTATAGCTCCAAAGAAACAAAGAGATGGACAGCAGGAGAGAATTCAGGAAGCAAATGTAACAGGTGATGTGTTACAAGATTCATTGATTCTTTCTATAGATAATATTTCTAAGTCTTGGGTAGTAGATTCACGAGTTTCATTTCATGCCACACCCCATAGGAAACATTTTCTAGATTATGTTCAAGGTGATTTTGGATACGTTCATTTGGGTGACGATGCACCATGCAAAATTGTTTAAATGGGAAAGGTAAAAATAAATCAACGCAATGGAAACCAATCGTTGTTGAAAGAGGTAAGACATGTTCTAGATCTAAGAAAAATCCTAATTTCAACAGGGTAGTTGGAAAGTTAAGGTTTTATATCCATATTTATAGATAAGACGTGGAAGGTCATCAAAGGATCATTGGTGATAGTGAAAGGAGAGAAGGTAGGTAAATTGTATTTATGTATTGGTAATACTGACTCTTCTATCTCTTTAGCTTCTACAGGAGTGGATACAAAATTGTGACATCATAGGATTGGACACATGAGTGAGAAGGGGATGTAGATACTTCACAAAAGAAATTTGTTGCCAGATCTTAAACAAATTGATTTGGACTTTTGTGAGCATTGTGTTTATGGAAAACAGAAGAGAGTCAAATTTCTCAGAGTCGGAAAAGAAAATAAGAGTGAAAGGTTCGAGCTTGTGAATACAGATGTATGGGGACTAGCTCGGGTATCATCTCTTGGTGTATCTCATTATTATGTTACTTTTATTGATGATGCAACTATAAAACTTGGGTTTATTGCATTCGACAAAAATCTGATGTTTTTGATACTTTTAAGAATTGGAAAGCTTTAGTTGAGAATGAGATAGGAAAAAGTTTGAAGTGTCTCAGATCAGATAATGGAGGTGAATATTTCAACAAGGAATTTGATTATTATTGTTCATACCATGGGATTTGTAGAGAGAATATAGTTCCAAGAACACCACAAGAAAATGGTGTGTCAAAAAGGATGAACAGGACAATCATGGAGTGTGCAAGGAGTATGAGATTGCATGTTGGTTTACCCTTACAGTTCTAGGCAGATGCCATAGATATTTTTGTTTACTTAATAAACAGAGGACCTCCAATCTCTTTCGATGGTAGAATTATAGAGGAGGAATGGATAGGAAAAAAGGTAAACTATTATTTTTTGAAAACTTTCATTTGTGAAGCATTTGTCCATATTGATAAAGAAAATAGAACAAAGCTTGATTCTAAATCCAAGAAGTGTACCTTTATTGGATATGGTGTTAATGATTTTGGTTATCACTTATGGGATTATGAAAATAACAAAATCATTAGGAGTAGAGATGTCATATTCAATGAGAAGGTTATGTACAAATATCAGTTGCAGGGAAAGTAATAGGAAGAAGAAAAACAAGAATACACGGTGCTTGATGAGATCACTGAAAAATAAATTCCAAAGGAACCTGAAAATCAAAATGTACAACAACAGGAGAAGCAAGTACCTCAAACACTTGTAAGTGTTATTAGAGGATATACCAAGTTAAGTATACCCCCTGAACGATACATTATGGAGAGTATTGTATTATGAGAGAGGAGACTATGAGAGAAAGAAGAGGAAGTTACAATGGGTTTTTTTGTAGGTTGTATCCATTCATTTGCTGGATAATAATAAAGCACGGACCTAGCAATTTCTCTGGTGAATGTAGCCCACACTGGGTGAACCACGTAAATCTTTGTCTCTCTTGTATTGTGTATCTTCTATGTTTTTTTTCCGCATTTGTTTTATTTTATTGCTCCGCGGTCCTGTTTTTCTAACACACCCGTGGTTACTTAGCTGAGGGCCCATGTGATATGAGAAAATCCCAACACGAACCTGTGATAGAAATTGGCAAGGCCCAAGAAGCTCTGAAGTTCAGTGAGCGTGGTTGGGGCTCGTCAGTCATGGATGACCTGAATCTTGGTTTGATCCACATGAACACCATGTTGATAAGTGATGTATCATAAGTAATGGACCTTGTCCATGTCGAAGGATCATTTTTCTAGTTTTGCAAATAGTTTGTGTTGTCGCAGGATGTGAAGAACCTGTTGAATATGTTGCAAGTGTTCCGCCTTAGTCTTCTTGTATATGAGGATGTCATCCAGATAAACCACTACAAAATTATCGGTGAAAGGTCGTAGGATATTTTCCATCATCCTCATAAAAATTGCTAGAGCATTTGTCAAACTAAAGGGCATGACCAACCATTCAAAAAAACCTTCTTTTGACTTGAAGGAGGTCTTCCATACATTTTTCTATTCTATTGGGACCTAGTGGTAGTGAGACTTCATATGAATCTTGCTCAAGTATTTTTCCCCCATGAGTTGATCAAGGATGTTGTCGATTCAGGGAATTGTGTACCAGTTTCCAAATATGATTTTATTCAGAGCTCGGTAATAAATGCAGAGTCGTCATGTCCCGTCTTTCTTCTACACCAGCACAATTGGACTCCCACTAGGTGAGAATATGGGATGGATGTTCCCCTTGTGGAAAAGTTCTTTGATGTGCCTTTTGATCTCCTAATTTTCTAACAGAGAGCAGTGATACACTGGCCCATTGGGTACTGGTGCGCCTGGGGTTAGATCGATGTGAGGCTTGACCTGGTAATACAGAGGTACCCCGATAAGAGAGGAGAAGATATCTAAGTATTCTACCATGACCTTATCCACTTTCTTATGTTGCGTGGAGAGATTTTCCATGGAGGCCTGGATGTGGTTGGGATCTTTCACTCACTCTAAGAGTGAATCACAAAGAATACAAATTTCCCAGTATGAGAGATGACTTTCCTGCATTTCTTGGAAGAGATCAAGGAAATAACACTAAGAGGGATGGCCTTAGGTATCCTGTACAATTTCCTGTTTAAAGTAATAATAACACTACAAGGCATAGAATCATTTACAGAATGACGTTTCCATAAATAAGGTTTGCCCAAAAAAACATTACAAACTTTGAGAGGAGCAACATCACAAAATACCTCATCTTTGAAGGGCCTAATGTTGTATGACAATCGACACTGTTGGCTAATGCAAAGATTGCTTCCTTGAAAGAGCCATCCAATGGTGTAGGGTTGTGGGTGCAGTGTTGTTCGCAGGGCCAACCACTTGAAAACCTCTTCTTATATGAGGTTCTTCTGGATACTTCTATCAATGATGAAGTGTAGCGGGGTGCCTTCTACCCACATCTGTGAATGGAAGAGGTGCTCGCCTTCTTCTGGATCGTCTAGTTCACCATGCTAGAGCTTGGTGGTAGCAACGATGGAATTAAGTTTCACGTCAATGATCTGTCTTCCCCTTTATGGTTTTGACTCAGAGTCAAAACCCGCATTTGATTCAAAGGCTTTCACTTTGGCTACCAGCAACTGCTTTGAGAGACAATCAACTTTTTTATGCCAAGGGATATTATGGAAGTCACACCACTTCCCGGTATCTTTCTTTGTATTTTCATTGTCCTTATTTTCTTAAGGCTTGGATTGGTTTTCCTACTACTGTCCATATTTTCTTTGTCCCTTTTTTGTGGGTTCGGGCCGCCCTTTCTTGGCTTTTGCTATGAGAGGTTCCCAGGCCAAAATTTTTGTGTCTTTTGTTTGAGCTTCTACTCAATTTTGGCGGCATATCGATCAGTCACGCCCAAGGAAAATATGTCTAGAAATTCCATTTCAATATGGATGTATCTATGTAGAGCACTGCGATACTTGAGCACCAGATGTCACTCCAAATATTTGATACCCATCTTGGTGCAAAAGGTATGGAAGATATTTGTGAACTCTGGTACTACTTGGTCTCTTTCTTGCCGCAGTGTGGTCCATTTGGTATACAATTCGTCATAATTTTTGATAGGGTAGTATTGTTACATAATAGCATCCCTGAAGGATTCCCAGGTGGCCGCTACTGTAAATAATGAGGGTTCCTCTGTTTTCATTTTCTCACAGAAAGTTTCCCACCAAGATTTGACATGGGGAACGACTTTGAGGAGCACAAAAGTAATATTTTCTCTATTTGAAAAATTATGGACAAAAAAATACCCTTCATGTATATTCAACCACTTGTCTAAAACATTTGCGTCTATCTGACCTTCAAATATAGGAATATCAAAGTTTATTTTTACCTTGAAGGGGGTGGCACCTCTACTCGAGGAAGATGCATCGCCTACTAGTATTCGTCGAAAGATTTTCATGAAGCTATTCATCATCTCATTCCTCTGTTGTGTGAGGGATTCCTCAAGAAACATTTTGAAAGGATATCCTATCCCATCATATTTATTTTCTCTTTCCATGAGAGGTCACTTGGGCGTGTGAGAGATTTTTTCCTCAAGAGAAACAAGCTCGAGACCCAATTCTTTTTACTCTCACCTCATTGGGGACAGACATTAAGATGACAAGGAGAAGACCTCTTTGATAAAAATGATCCAAATTTTATGAACAAAATTAAATGAATACAGATTATTTAGAGAGGCTTAACACAAAATAACAGAGATACAACAAAACTGGTTTTCTATTCAATAATGAAATAAGATGAAACTATAAAATGCAGCGGTAAAAAAGCTTGTTAGAATGGTGGTTATTTATCTCTGAAAATATATGTGATGGTTGCGCTCATTCACAAGAATTTCATTACAATGGGGCTTTGAAGGCCATTTTACAATAAACATGAATGTAGAAAACCCTAGACATCCAAAAACCTAACCATAGGAGATGAAGCGCCAAAAGTCATGTGGGCCCCATTTGGGTAAGTTAGTACATCAACTTCCCAGGGTCGTAAATTTTTCATACGATCTTTGTTTTAGGCGCATGATAGCTCGTTGGAAAGGTCTAACCAAGAAGAAAAATTTTCTACTGGCCCATTTCAGTTCCTCATAAATTCACCTTCTCCCCAAATCCCCCCAAAAACATATTTTACAGTCTCAAAACAACCCTGAAAGTTTAGAACTCGAAAAAGTATCAAAAAAATAACAAGGTGGAAAATTGTTTTTTGAGCCATTAGAATAGATGGGTGGCCACCGATATCAACCTGGATCCCAAATCTAATTCTTCCTTATTAGGATAAAAAAAACTATGGACCGACTGTCGTCCTCAGCACCAGTTATTCACATTCCTTGACGGACCGCTCCCTATACTCAGGAAGACAAAAGCCAACTTTAGAGATAAGAATGTATGCATCCTGCATTGAAGCTTAAATACAGGTACTTCATTATTCCTAAGAAAAAGAGAAGCACAAAAGGTAATTTTTTTTTTTTTGCATTAAGAAATTAACATCAACACATGATCACAACAACGCCTAATCAACAACATCATAAGAAAAATCAGTACCAACTACTCATCATGGAAATCACTAATGATGCATTCAACACGTCAAAAAAGGATAGTGAGACATAAACATAAGTAGCGTATAAAATCAATACATCATAATCATATTGAAATGATTTACAACACGTACATTCAGATAATGAACATAAAATTACTACCCACCTGACCTACCCTACAAGGTTAGGACCTTGAGGACAAATCAGAAATGCTCAAGCCTAGGTTCCAATTGATTTTAACCATTTAAGGTTTCAGGGTTGGAAACTATTCTCAGTAACAAGCAAGTGTATACATCCCATTGAAAAACAAGTCCAATCATCAACTAGATCCATCTATCAATCCTATTCATCAATTAATCATGACGCAAGGGTAATCGATATCGTTATCAATCATACATCAACAATTAAAAATTCGCTACACATGAGAGTAAATCATTCTAGTGTTGCTATTATGGTAGTTGCGGGAGGTATTTACATCCACGTGTAACCCTAACAAGAATAGAATATTCTGCGAAGCAAGAAGTAACCCTAAGGCATTGAAAATAACCCTAGAAGACAAGTCAGCTCAAGGAAATAATAATATTAAGTATTTAGTCTCCAGAATGAGAAGTCGATCGAGATAGTTCAGGAAGCATTATAAATACAAGTAGCTAGACCTCATTTTGTACACACTGCTGAGAATTGCAGCTGGGAACAAGCGCGCACTGCAGGAACTGGGCTACTACACAATTCTAGGGAGAAGTTGCATGCAACAACTGCTACAATTTGGTTTCCTGGTTTAGGTTTAGAATTTATGGTGGTTATGGTTGGACTTTCTTATCAGTCTTGGTTATCTTTATGCATTAGCCTTGGTTGGATATTGGTATTCTTCGAGATTCATTCTCTGTCAAGGTTAAGGTGCTTGGGGGTGGCTTCGGTCTATGGTTGGGTGATAATATTGCTATGTTGTCTATGGCTAAATGAGCACATCCATTATTCTAACTGGTCATGGGCCCACACTATCTTCAGATAGTCTAATCGTTGGAAGATAGATTGGAAGGATTTGCTCAGTTACAGTTGCAGTCAGTTTTTGATGCAGCAATGAAACCCTAACCCTCTCATTGAGGAACCTTAAGTGAAGATATTGACCTAATTTATGGATAGACTAGTGCACCCTATCCTAGCGCATCTCCTGGAACTCTCAACAAGCCAAGACGTCAAGTTTGAGTTTTTCGTCAAAAATGAGGGTTGACCAAGTCAAAGCAATTATGACTTATTCTATGAACACAAAAAACAAGTTAGAAGGGGATTCTAACTTTATATCATGGAAGATAAGTATACATCTCATCCTTTCCAAAAATAAAATTTTGGATATCCTGAAGGGAAAGATAATGGAACTAGAGTTTGAAGAAGCAAAAGAGAAGGAACCTCAGAATGGTGCAGTTATGAAGAAGTTCAAACAAAATGACATGAATTCCATGAGTATCATAGTGGACTCTATAAAATACCACTTGATATCGTACATCTCCCATCTTGACTCATCTAAGAAGATGTGTGATGCCCTAACGAACCTCTTCTTAATCAGAAACATTGGACAAGTAATGAGTCTGAAGAATGAGCTATGTGACATGAAAATGAATGATGATGACATCATACTTTGTGAGAATATATCAGTTAATATATCAACTACAAGATATTGAAGAGATCATTTCAAAGAATTAATTAGTAGATATAGTACTCAATGGTCTTCCTAAGACATGGGATGCATTTTCCACAAGCATGAACACAAGAAAGGAGTATCCTACTTTTGAAGAAATTTGGACTTGCTGTGAACAAGAAGAATCAAAGATTAGTGAAAAAGAGAAACCCCAAAAGAAATACGATGATCAAGCCTTCACAACAAGGTTCAATAATTTTAGGAATAAAAGGAAGTTTGGCTCAAGGAAGAAGCCAAATCAAGACAAAGATATGTCAAAAATACAATGCTTCAACTATCGAAAATATGGTCACTACAAGAATCATTGTCCCAAGATACATAAAAGGAAGGAAACAAATGAAGCATTAGTTGGCGAAGAAAGGAAACCCTCAAAGAAGACCAAGCGGGATAAAATAAACTTCTTCTTCTAAGACAATGTAACAATATTGTTCGTAGTTCTTGTACATACCATGTTTACATAGTTTTTGTACATATCTTGCATATCTATTTCTTAGAAGATAAGATTATCAAAGAGAAACAATACCTATGGAAGAATAACAAGATAAGGATTGATATCACTCTAACTCTAAGACAAGCAATACACATGGAAAGATGAAGTACATTGACAATCCTTGGTAACAATTCCTATGGAAGCTATTACAACTGTCGAAATCAAAATCAAACTTGAAGAAACCTAGAAGAAGTAAAATTCGAAAGAAGTCAACAATCAAGAGAAAAATACTTGTGACACCTTGCGAAAGGAAATAAAGATGCAGACGGAAACGCAGACTCTCGTAGATAGAGGGAGCCAATTATGTAATTCCAAAAGAAGAGCATGCATTCATGCATGAAGAAAGGATTAGGAGGGAGATAATCCTATATAATATGATCCATGAAATACTATGAAGTACCTATCCATGTTCCCATCAATGGTAGCAACCATGAAGAACAACATGTGTTCAGATTGAATTTAGGAGAAGTCTTCTTCGAAAATAATCCTTGAAGTATCCCTGGTTGTCCATCAACATCCATGATCCTATGCTGAAAGGAAGAAGTTGGAATCTTCGGGGCATGGAATATATAGACAACTCCATGGACCCAAGAGCTAAAGAAAAACATGAGGAAAAACATGAAGATTCCAAGAGAAAAATCCAGAACAACCAGTCATTATATTGAGAATCACATGACTACCAGCTTGGTCTGAACCCACTAAAACAATCAAGAAGAGGAAATGAAATTTGTGATGAAGAATAGTGTATGGAAGACTTATGAATGGAAGTATTGAGAGATCAAAAACTAAAGGCTCTCCCAGATGGAGGGAGAAGACTATGATGATTTCTTGTTCCAGTAAACCAAACATACCTCTACATGCGCCATTATATCTTCTGCAATATCCATGGGTTGGAGTTTACATCAGATGAATGTAAGGACTGTTCTCCTCAAGAGAGTAATCAAACGAATAAGTATATGAAGAGTGACCTTAAGGTTTTGAGGTATACCAGAAAATAACTCTTGTATGATAATGGAAGAATATATTTTATGGATTCAAACAACTTGATGCAGAACCTCCAATGCACAACAAAAGTGTGGTGAAAACCTTCTATCAAAATGGTTACTCAAAAGTCCAGAATGATGTATTTCTAATCCATGATAAAAACCCATGATGAAAGAAGAAGTACCACTTGGATATGTTCCAATTTGAGCCTTACCACGATGTTATAAGCCAGCAAGAAACAAAAGAACTGAATCCAACCATTATATATTGTAGTGATGAGAGTTATATGAAGCCTTCAGAAAAAACCAGTGTTCCAAAAAGACCGAAGTACATTGAGATTAAGCATTACATTCTCCGCGATGACGTCTAGAAAAGACAAGTGGTTCTCCAATATATCTCCAGATATGAGAAGATAAGAAGATATTTTGGTAAATCCTTTGTCCAAGATAAAAGAGTTTGTGTACTCAAGAAACATGTCAAATCTCATGGAGACAACTTCCTTATTGAAAAGGGAAGAGATGACTCCCAGTTTGGGAGGGAGCTCTGATGTATTATTGATTCATGGACAGTCATTTTTCAGTTCGCAAAATGGTCCAGGATGAGCAGTTCCTTTCCAGTTCGAAAAGTGGTTTGAGATTTCTGAAGGACAGGTATTTTCCAAGTCAAAAATTGGTCCAGATTGAATGGTCATTTTCATAATGAAAATGGTTCGATGGATTGTTGATGTACCATAGACATTGATTCCCCTTGTGGCCAATGTGGGGGAATGGTCTAGGACAATCTCTCTTCCTAGAAGTCACTCTCAGTAGTGGTCAAGAAGACTGGTTCGCCTCACCGGACAGTCATTATTTCGAATCTCACAGTTGTGAGCAGTTTAGAAGAATGGTCGATTTTGGAGGTTGGTACAAGACAATCATTTTCTTAGGAAATGGTCGAGACAATCATTCCCTAGGGTAGATTCATTCTCTCCAGGTTGCACTTTTTTTAGTGCCGGAGGAATGGCCCAGATAGGTGAATGGTCTAGGTTCAACAACCATGGACATACATTCCCTAGAGAAGACTCATTCTCTCCAGGTTGCACTTTTTTTAGTGACGGAAGAATGGCCCAAATAGTTGAATGGTCCAAGCTAAGAAATCAGAACAATTATTCTTCTATGCTTAATAAGAATAGTCCAGTAGCTCATGACTGATGTTTTTCCTTCTGAGGGAAGAGGCTCTTCCAGATCTCACATATGTGAGTGGAAGAATGGCCTAGATGATTTAGTTTATATCATGACACTGCTTTTCTATGCAGGTTGATATCAGATGATATGAATCCCATGGAGACTGTATGTCTCTGGACAATAGATGTATGCTACTATGGTGGATGTGTTCCACTGATTGTGACTATATGTCACTGATCAAGTAGATGTGTGCTACTTGGTGTGGTAGTGTACCACTAGATTGTAGTTGTGTACTACTATGGATAGACACAATTGTGTTCTATCGACTGGAATTGTTCTAATTTCCTTGAAGACTATCAATAGTGTTGAAAATGATTATCAGCTAGATGGATGATCAATGTGTTGATGGAAAGAGATTCTCCAAGAAGAAAATGGTCCAGGACATTTATTATTCTAGGACATATTCCTAGATTAGAAGAGTGGTTTTTGTATCACTCCTTGGAGTGAGTGACTTACTCAACATCATGTATGATTACTCAAATGGAGTATGGTTTCAAGAGATGATGCGGTTGATGTTGATAGTGATGATGGTGCTCATGATCTAACAATGAGATAATCTGTACGAATATGATGATGCTACCAATTCAATGGTATTTTTGTGCTCAAGACCATTTCCTTCAATACCTCCCTAGCTAAGAGGGAGTGTTGATATTATAGTAGTCGCAAGAGGTATTTACCTCCATCTGTAACCCTGACAAGAAAAGAATATTCTATGAAGCAAGAAGTAACACCAAAGCATTGAACATAACCCTAAAAGACAAGTCAGTTCAAGGAAATAATTAATATTAAGTATTTAGTCTCCAAAATGAGAAGTCGGCCCAGATAGTTCAGGAAACAGTATAAATATAAGTATCCATACCTCATTTTGTGCACACTATTAAAAATTTCAGCTAGAAACAAGTGCACACTGCAGGAACTAGGCTAGTGCACAAGTGTGGGGAGCAGTTGTAGCCGGCAGCTGTCGCAATTTGGTTTTCTGGATTAGGCTCAGACTTTTTGTTGGTTATGGTTGGAATTTCTGATAATTCTTGGTTATCTTTATGCATTATCCTTGGTTGGCTATTGGTATGCTTCCATAATCATTCTCTATCAAGGTTAAGGTGCTCAGGGGTGGCTTCGGCCTATGGTTGGGTGACAATATTTCTATATTGTCTATGGTTAAACGATCGCATCCAATATTCTAACATCTAGAACAATCACATGTCAACTTAAGTAAGTTGCAAGAGAAATCTAGTCACTAAATAAGTTATATGTCTAATAAATTCATGATGCAATATTATTTAACATTTAAATTCAAGGTGCGAAAAAATAATGACAAAGAAATCACACACCCACTCAAATTAAGGCGTGCAAGTACATTCTTTTACTAAACTAATCATGCATCACCATTATTGCAAGGTGCAAGAGTAATCAAGCTAAATCATTTTTACATCCATCGTTAATCCAATGCGCAAGCAATTCAATAATTAAATCACAACATAATCCATGGCACAAAGTAAATTTATAACTCAATCATTCATCAATTATTAATTATTCATTTCACAAGAGAAAACTATAGATTTATCTCATGGCGCAACCAATCTATCTACTCAACCAATCAAACATCAATTTAAAGGAAACAATATTAAATTATACACATATCGTTATACATCAGCGTTGTTCATAACAAAAAAATTCATCAACATTTTTATCATGGCGTACGAATGATTTATTTACTTAAGAATTGACCCCTCTACATTTTCAAGGCACAACAAGCAATCTAATTGTTAAATTGATCACACAGAAAAATTAATCAAGGAGTTCATGTAATCAAATCACATCCAAACATTCAATACATCTCTTTTAATACATGGCGCAAAATAAGTATCAATTCCAATTCACGTGAAAAGTAGTCATGTTTTTCAATGAGGCTTACAGCTTACATAGTAAAGTCCCAAACTTAGGTGCTATTAATCTACAATAGTCCTTCAAAAATTTAATCCATACTCAATTAAACTCGATACATCGCCTATAATGCATGCGCGAATAGAATTCTTTCATTCATTTATAGACTGACCCCAAAATAAATCAAGAATTTAGTAGAGCCTTTTATTGACAGATCATAGATATCTAAAATGCTCATTAAAATTAACATTGAGATATAAAATGACACTTAACAACGAATATTAAACTTGAAGACTTCGAGACATCATAAGGAAAATGATACATATAAAATTATGTGATATCATTGAAATAAGATATCTTCCTTTGAATATTACTAACTAAAATCAAATGAAACTAAAGGACACTCCAGTGTGCAGGGAATATTCTAATGCCAAAACAAAGTGTAGGAATAAGAAAAAGGAAGGAACTTAATAAATCAGAGACATGAAGGAAAACAAACAGTTGATAAATTCCCCAACAACGCAGAGATAATGAGGAAAGTTCTCGGAAAAATAGTGAGAAACATGCAGAGACAAAGAAGGTAAAATCTCATGTTGATTCCCCCATAAGCTATCAAGTTTTACACAAAAAAAACACAAATATGAAGATGGTAAAAATGCATGCTAGTTTCCCCCAAAAGCTAGCAAGTTTTACACATAAAAATGAAAAGATAAACATGGTATAACTCCATGCTAGTTTCTCCCATAGTCTGAGCACCTTTTTACACCAAAAACAAAGAGGTAAGGAAGGGTAAAAACTCTTTCTAGTTTCCCCCACAATCTAAGAACGTTTTTACACAAAAAACATAGAGGTAATGAGGGTAAAAACTATGACTAGTTTATGCCACATTCTGAGCATGTTTTTACACCAAAAACTTAGAGGTAAGGAGGGTAAAAACTCTTTCTAGTTTCCCCCACTGGATGAGCACGTTTTTACACAAAAAATGTAGAGGTAAGGAGGGTAATAACTCTTTCTATATTCCCCCATAGTCTGAGCATGTTTTTACACCAAAAACATAGAGGTAAGGAGGGTAAAAACACTTTCTAGTTTCCCCCATATCCTAAGCATGTTTTTACACCAAAAACATAGAGGTAAGGAGGGTAAAAAGTCTTGTTAGTTTCCCCCACAGTATGAGTACGTTTTTACACCAAAAACATAGAGGTAAAGAGGGTAAAAACTCTTTCTAGTTTCCCACACAATCTGAGCACAGTTTTACACCAAAAACATAAAGGTAAGGATGGTAAAAAATATTTCTAGTTTCCTCCACATTCTGAGCACGTTTTTACACTGAAAATGCAGAGGTAAGGAGGGTAAAAACTATTGCTAGTTTTCCCCACAGTCCGAGAACATTTTTACACGAAAAAAGAAGAGGTAAGGAAGGTAAATTGATTGGACGTCCTTCAGCAAAAATGTAGAGGTTGAATGTGCATTGGTATATTAAAACTTTGTTGGAGAGTGAGAAGAAACATGGGTAAATTCCGTGGGCATCCTTCAGCAAAAATGCAGAGATGGATTGTGCATTGGAAGAGTAAAACTTCACTAGAGAGTAAGAAAACACATGGGTAAGGATTAGAAGAATTTTTTATCAGTTCTAGATCAATTTTGGCTCGCAGTGACCTCATTAGAGAAAAATTTTGATATGGAAAAAAATGTGTTATTGATTGGATAGTACAAACTCAAGTTCAAATTAAAGGAAAATGATCAAACATTATGTATGTAGACATTCAAGCTCATATTGAAATTAACCAAGTGATGATCAAACATTCTGTATGTAAACTTTCAAGCTCAGATTTGAAATTAACAATGACGATGGTCAAACATTTATATATGTATATATTCAGCAACAAATCATATTTGAAATTAACAACGGCGGTGGTAAAAGATTTATATATGTATACATTCAAGATTAGATTTACATTAAAAATAGTGGTTTAATTATTAGGAATCCGCCTCTAGCATATATAAAATCATCTAGGATCTTATCTCTTGATATTAATATCTCGCACAGTTACGCAAGGTAAAAACAAAAACTAGATTATACAAATTATTCCAATGCGATTACAAATTTAAATAAAAATACCGTAACCAAAGTTGAGAAGTCGATGATGATCTCCCGTACTTGCGCCCCATCCCTCTCCCCACTTACTAACCGTGAATACCTCACTGATACCTCCCAGCCAACACTAGGGGTAATCTTCCTCCCCCTTCGCACCCGAGCCACAAAGGGGCCACGCACAAACACAACCAAAAATCTCTAGCTCCCAACTCCCCTCGCAAGGTTGAGCTACCAAACTCTCTTTTTCGAGCTGGGTATCCCAACTCTCATAAGAAAAATCAGTCAAAGAAATTCCGACAACATAACTTGTCATTATCCATTCCTCTTCGTAGCCATTTCTTTTATAGAATTTTTCTTAGTGTCCACTTGCCAATTGCACATTAAATTCATTCTTTTTAAATTAATTAGGAATTAATCTCCCTCGTACATTTGTCACCTGATCGCTTTGTTGAACCAAAAATTCACTATTTAATTTAATTAAATGTCAATTTCTCTCACCCATCCTAAAAGCGCTCCAAAAATTGCTCATAGCTATCCCTTTATTCCCTCTATTTCCTTTTTAATGGTTGACACCTTTCTAAAACTTAGTTGTTTTTAATTTAAGAAAGTTATTTAGTTTGACTAGACTAGATTTCTTTCTATGCTTCCACATTCATTTATATATATATATATATTCTTTCTTATATTAGTTCCAATTTGGTATTCTTTTGCACACATTTATATAATTAAATATTTAGATACAAATTTTTACTCTTTCAATTTCTAACTTGATTTTTCTTCATCCTCCACCATTTATTAAATTTATAGTTGAAATTTTTGTCTTTTTTCCCAATTTAGACTTATGTTCAAATTTTTAAGCTAGGCTTAGAATTTTTAAGGAGATTTTATAATTAATAAAAATTACTTATTTAATAATTATTTTAATTCTGACCATGTAAAAACAAATATTGTTTTCTAGGAGCCTAGGTTCATTGAATCACATTTATTAAAGATCAGGACATGCCCTTCAAGATGCACTTTGTGCTCCAAGGGTGCCACTCGCCTTTACTAAATTTTTAATTATGCGACGTTCCCTTCAAGATGCACTATGTGCTCCAAGGGTGCCACTGTCCTTTGACTAATTTTTGTAGTTGTCCAACCCTTGGAGTCAATACTCCATCAGGAAAACTTGTTAGAGACTAAGGGCCTCTAAGGAATAAGGACCTTGCCTTATTGCGTGCCCCTTAGAATCTTCGTGAGAAACCCTCTCAGTATTCCCTCATGGCATCATGGATCTCTGAAACTAGGTAATCGTTAACCTACAATCTGAGCCACGACGAGAGTGATAGTAGGTTATCGCAGGGTTGTTGTCACACATATCCCCCAATATCTGGTTGATGTGCATGGCCCCTTTATTTCTTGTGTGAGTCTGATTAGCAATAAATCTTCATCCATATATATTCCACTGTATGACTCAATCCAGAGTCCAAGGAGGTCCATTAATGCCATCAACATCCTTGATCTGTCAATTTCTCTGCACACTCAGGAGAAACCCATCAATAGTACATGTCTATACATAGATATTAAATAACATAACATCATAATCCAACAACATCATGATCAAAATCCATAAGAAAAATAAACAACCATATACACGATAATAATTAAAAAAGAGTTAAAAAAGAATTAAGAGAAACATTCCAAGGTCACAATAGTTTTGTTGAGTTAAAAGGTTATGAAGCTTGGTAGTGAGACAAATGTTTCAAAATTTGAGATCTAATCTCAGTTTATGATTGACAATCTAAGAGAAAGTTCTTTTCATATTCAATCTCTTAGCGGCACAAAGGTGACAAAATATTTCATCGATGGAATTTTAGGAATTTTAGGAATTGTGATTACTATTTATGACACTACGTTTTCTCCTTAAATATTGATTTAATAATATTTTTAATATTATTCTTATTCTACAAAATGATGTCTTTCTTTATTCCCCACCAGCTTAGCCAAGATTGGGCATCTTTATCGCATACTCACTTCCGAAGGTGGTTTTGGCTGGAGTTTGAAGAAATTTTAGGAAGCCACTTTTTTTTCATGTCGTTTAACTTGTTCTTATATAATAGGTCTCTCGTCATAGTTGTGCCCTAAATGGAGGAAACGATTGCTTCTATGAGCATAAAGGATATGGTGTATTTCCTTTAATTTTGAGATTATAAGTTATAAATTCTTTTAAATATGTTTGGTCTTTCTCCATGACTCTTTATAGATACTGAATCCCCAAACTCGGCATCCATATAGAATAACAAGAGTAATGAGTCTCAAAGAGGTATTTTTTCTTGTCATATATGAAAAGGTATGTTGTTTTATAATTGTTTTCAATACCACAATAATATTTCCATCCTCCATTTATCCTTAACTCAATGTTATAATTCTTGTTGAGCTTGTGTTGAATATTAGTTCCAATATATGTGCATGAAGGCACTTCCTCCATGTTGTTGTTGTCATATATGAAAGTATTGTAGGTGATCTTATCGGATTTGATTATCATGACTTATATTTTGTGAGTATTAATAGTCATACCCATATTGGATTAGAAATCCTTGGGGATTCTTAGTTTCTTGCAAACATCATTCGGAATCATCACCATAAGATCAATATCATAATCTAAAGAAGAAGAATTATGACTAAACTAGTGAGATTTGGGTCAACATAATATGCTTCTTCCAAAAAACCTTCTAACTTGTCAATGCATATGCCAAAAAGGGTAGGGATCAAGGGACAACCTTGCTTGACTCTAATATTGTAGTTAATTTATTTTGAATCATTGTTCCTAAAATTGCCAATAATGTTCTCATACAACCTTATTGGATCATACCTAAACTTGAAAGACACATTTATCTCTTCCAATCTATCCTAAAGGTTTGTCGTGGGTCCTATGTCAAAATATTTCCTAAAGTCAACAAAACAACACATGAGATTGGTTTTATTATTGCGACACTCCTCCACGATGATCCTAAGGGTAACAAGGTGGTCCATAGTTGAATCATATTTCCTAAATCCATCTTGGAATTTAGATCTTTTTCCATGACTTTCTAGCTATAGGCTAATCTTGTTTTCCAAAGTAATTCCATATAGTGTGGCTAAAATCAAGCTAGTCATAATGGTCGTATAATTATAGGGAATGTTATTATCCTCACTTTTAAAAGTAGGTACAATGAGGCTTTGTATCAAGGGTTTATGGAATCCTTGCTTTAGTCCTAAATTGAAGAGCTTGTGTATGTGAGGGATGAGGATATGCCCTCTAATTTTAAAAAATTTAGCGTGGTATCCTTCACTATCCTTAGATTTCTTGTTTTTGTGCTAAATTGAAGAGCTTGTGTATGTGAGGGAGGAAGATAGCGCCTCCAATTTAAAAAAATTCTGATTTGTGAGACACGTAACCTTAGACAATATATGAACATGTGGAATTTTCCTCGAGGACTTCTTAGGATCAAGCTTAGATAGGTGTAAAAACAACTCTTGCTTTCTAATGGTTTTCCTAGAACTTTTACATTTGTTATCATACCACAGGGGGTTGTTAAGATCTCTTTACATTATTTTTTTTTTTCATTTTACATTAACAATTTATTAAATTTAATATGAATTAACATATAAAAATTTCTCTTAAATTTAGATATTAATTCAAATATTAGTTGTAGAGTTCAATTTGAATTTTTTCATAAGCTTTCTTTTGGATTTGAAATGTTGGTTAAGGTGTTAAAAAAATATGAATGGAATATTGAGTATCACTTTCTAAATTTAATTAAAAAGTAGTTAAATTTTTTTATAATTGATGATGGGTAAGTGATTACTTGTGATTCTTTAGAATTTTTTTTATGTTCTTGAAAATCATTAAGAGAAGATTTGCAAGATCACCATAGTTTTGTTGAGTTATGAGGTTTGGAAGGTTGGTAGTGTGACAAATATTTTGAAAATGAGATCTAAAGTGCTTTTCATCTTCAACCTTCTTAGTGTCACAAATGTGACATAGTATTTCATCCCATGGGGTTTTAGTAGTTGACCAACACTCATTTCACTATGGAGCTAGTGAGAATTTTTTCTTATCTTATCAATGCATATTTTTTTCTTTACACTTGTCAAAACATATAGATAATTTTGATTTTTTAGATTAGGGTTAATTTTTTTATATAAAATTTTGAAAAATTATTTAATATGAAACCCAATTTTTCCTAAATTTGTATTTAAATGTTAAAATAAAAATTAAAGTGACTACATGGATTTAGAAAACAAAATTCCATATGAAGTTGGTTTTTCATTGTGTAAAGTAGTGAATTAAAGAGAACCAGAAAAAGTGAAATTCAAGGATAAACATAGGAAGTGAACAAAATAGGTAAGATGTTTCATTTAGTTAAAATTGAAAATGAATTGGAAGAAAAGATGTAATTTAAATGTATTTCAAGTGATTTAATGAAATTGAAGTTAGGCATTGCTTAAATTAACTTTACGTGTCTTGTTTTTGCGAGGTGAAATGAAAAATAGTCAAACTTAAATTGCCCTCTGGTTTCAGTGGCGAGTTCTGTAAAGCAACAAAGTTCTCTTGAGCCATATCTGTCTTTTTGGAAAAGAGGATGTAAGTTTGAACCGAGTTTGATTGACAAAGTCAAAAGGCTGGTCTGTCTGGTTAAGATTGACTAGTTTGACACACCACAAAGCTAGTTAGTGCACACAGTGAGGTTAAGTAAGGAAAGGAAGCTAGTGCATGTAGTTTAATTTTGTGAATCATAAATGTGCCCACTGCAAGAGTTTAATTTTATTAGTTTCATTGTACATCTTAAGAGTTTAAAAGAAAAAATATACTATTGCCTAGTTTATAATAATAGATGTTAGAGATAATGCTTATAGCTGTTTGTAATTGTGAGTTTCTAGGTTAACTATTTTTAGCTAATCAGATCCACTTTCTTAAGATCTATATTGCTAGGAGTTAGTGATTGCATGTTATATATGTCACATCTATTTGTCTATTAAGTAATACAAACTATTCTTTGTGTGTGAATCTTGTTCAATGGCTTTCTTCTCGATTTCTAAGTTGGTATCAGAGCTTGATTGGACTTAGTCCCTCACGGGAATGCCCACGAAGATGAAATAATTTAGGAAACGATTTTCTGTACATAAGTAGCATGTTGAATTTCTTAATTTTTTCTTTTTTTTTTTGTTTGAAATATCTCTGCCCAAATGTACGTTGACTAAATGGTTAGAGAAATAGTTGTGCGCTACATCCGGTGACAGATACGTATCTGTTAAATCATTCAGGAGCAGATCTGCATGTTGAGAAGGAACCGTTGTTTACAAGAGAGAAAATCACTGCCAGAAATTGAGCCCAAGTCAAATATCATTACCGAGAGGAGGAGGTCGCTTATTGCATTCGCCGTGAAAAGAAAAAACATCTGACGTCTAAAGAAAGGAGAAGATACTCTGTTTAAATTAAAGAAGAGGAGATCGTCGCTGTGAAGCAGATTTAAAGAAATTCAATTGTGTGAAGGAGCCAAGGGAGGAATCTGCCTGAAGGAGCTGAATCCACGTGAAGGAGCTGTGGGAAGAATGCGTGGATCGTTGTGGAAAGAATGCGTTGCCGCCTTAGAAGGAAATCCTTTGCATGGTTATTAAATTTAATCATAGAATGCATGGCACTGGCAATATAAATGAGGTTTAAGTCAACTATGTGGTCATACTTCTTAATTTTTTTATTATTTTGAAGATGATGTAAATTGTGGTTTGATGTTGTGATGAAAGCTCTATTTGGATGAGGAGGTACCCATCTCCAGTGTATGTTGTCTCTTTGAGAGCAACCTATCTTACATCAGATTGGGTTTGTGGTTGTTGTGTCAAATATTTTTTTTTTATTTGAGTGTGCAGATTTGTGAGAATTAAAGAATCAATTAGGGAATAGAGTAGCATCTTTTAAAGCTAGTGGTTTTTGGTGCACTTCGTGCTATAGGAATACATGATTGTTTTAAATATGTTTACAAGTCTATTCAAAATTGGAGATTATTGTTGTACTTCGGTGCTTCATAGTCAATACTTACGGGTTATCATTGTGTTGGTGAGTGTGTGTAAAGGTCGTTTTGTAAGATCGATTACTGAATGTTTCAGTATTGAGACTATTCTTTCGAGTAGTTTAGAAGCTTCGATCCTATAGACATTTCCAAGATGGTCAGAAGCAATTGTATTTGTGTTGTATGAGGTGGTAGCTCGAAGATGATGGAGAGAAAGAGTGTGTCTATGAAGTTGAGAGATAGGTGTAACTGCTTATGAGGACTGTGACAGACATGAAATTTTTTTTGCTAACCTTTTGTTATGTTTTGTAATTTGTGATTATGATATTTGTAATGTAATCATTAAGGGAGGGTGTTAGAGATAATGTTTACAGCTGTTGTAACTATGAGTTTCTACTTTAACTATGAGATATTGCTTACAACTGCTGTAAGCATTATCTCTAACACCATGCTTCTTTGTGTGTGAATCTTGTGCAATGACTTCCCTCTCAATTTCTAAGTATGGAAAAGTGCCCAAAGTTTAATTATAATAAAAAATATAATAGAGAGAGAAAAGTCAGAATAAAGTTTACAAATCTTAATATTGTCATATTCCCAGTAATAATATTGTTTCTGCAGCATTCATGGACAAGTTATGGTGCGGATGGGAATGGGAAAGGTAAAGTGAGAGCTTGTTACAATGCTATTATTTACAGTTTTGGAGATTATCTGGCCGATACAGGGAATTTGTTAGCGGCAGCTGCTGGTGATCGTGCTGGTTTCTATGGCAAAGACAAAAGTTATGAGGTGCTGCTGCTTCATTCTTCAATATTTCTAATTTTTTGAACCAAATAATTAATTTGCTGGGCTGTTTTGTTTTTTATGATTTAATAATTTCATTTGTTTATGACTTATTAAGCTCTGACTGATTCCAAATCAACTCAACCGGTGGATTGAGAATAATTGTTTGTTTGCTCT
The DNA here is from genome assembly GCA_000966675.3 of Picea glauca. Classification (NCBI taxonomy): domain Eukaryota; kingdom Viridiplantae; phylum Streptophyta; class Pinopsida; order Pinales; family Pinaceae; genus Picea; species Picea glauca. The sequence goes on along the minus strand of JZKD02S1773190.1, from coordinate 145,772 downwards.
GCAATTCCGTAATGTAGACCGTAACGAGCATTTTGCAAACGCATTGTTCCTGATGGGGGAGATAGGCGGAAACGACTACAACAATCCATTCTTTCAGCTTCGAGACATGGAAGAAATCTCTATCTTTGTCCCTTTAGTCGTGGACAAGATCGTAAAAGCGTTAACGGTGAGTATGGGCATTTAATTTTGTACTTTATGTGGAGGGTTCGTTTATATACAGGGTTAGGTTATATACACTTTTGTAGATTTAAATAATTGTATTAGAGGGTTAAGTTAGGTTATATATACTTTTGTATATAGTTAAATAATTGTGTTGGAGGGTTAGTTTTTTTTTTTACTAGGGGAATGACAAATTCTGTTTGTTGCTTTATAACCCAAGCACTTCTTTCTAGTAAATCAGAGTGAGAATTGACTTTGATTTTTTTTTTTTATATATTTCCTTTCATTTACACCTTACTTGCCAATCGGTTTCCTACTGACTGTTGGAGGGTTAGGTTATATACACCTATGTGGAATTAAATAATTGTGTAGAAAGGTGCTTTATTCTACAAATAAAATAAAATGTCAACTCAAAGCAAGATGTTTGTTATCCATTAGAGTACTTAACGTCTTACCAAACAGTAGATTTAAATTATATTATCTATCCACTTATCATATTTGGACTTTGTTACATACATTGATTAAGGTGGGCGATGCAAAGAAGATTTTAGTTCAAAACAACTTGCCCATCAGCTGCTCGCCATCCTATTTAATCTTATACGCTTCAACTTCATCTCGACATGGAGAAGCCGTGAACAAAATGGGGTGCATGCCGAGCTTTAACATCCACAAGTTAAATTTGTCTTTGGAGACTATTACGGAGCGGCCCTCAGAGTTTTACAGTCTCCACTGTCTTTTGATAAGACGAAGAAATTTAAATTGCACGATTCATTTCTTTTGACGTTAATGAGTTTTGATATTTTTTATTTTGAATTAATTCGTTTTCCTCCATTCCATTCCATTTCCGTCCTTACTGTTGAATTGATTGGAATGGATCATTGGTGCATCTATGCATCCAGGGCTGCGGAAAAATGTTTTACAGACTTGTTGCGGAGCGGGTAGTCCATATAATGAAAGAGCAGTTGCCAATCCTCAACAATATTTCAACTGGAATGGATTTCATTTGATTGATGCCGCTTACGGAAAGATAGCGAAATTGTTTCTGGACGGGACATTCACAGCTCGCCATCTTGCCACTCTGTGCACAAGGCGAACTCCAATGCCACACCCCACACTAAACGCCACCCTGAACTGACCAGCGGAAGCATAAACTCTTTAGTATCAATATTTATCTATAATATGGCTATGTGTGCATGCTCAATATCTTCCGAACTAAGTGAGTGAAAATGTAGATACAATGCAGGAAAATCACAAATGTTGATGTATACATTTCACGGTTCTGAATGTTTAAACGATTGCAATTTAGATTTTAGTTGTTCCAAATTGGGATTTTAGTATAGTGTTTATTCTTTGGTTTATCAATCTTTCCATGTTTACCTTTTTTTACATTTACCTAATCACATTACAAAATTATTGTTAGGATATATAATTGTCACGTTTAAATGATTAAAAAAGATAAAAAAAATTAATGTGTAAGCCATTTTATATGATTAAAAATCAGACATGTTCGAAACATATATACCTTATGTTATAACTAGCACAACCACAAATGTTTTGTGATTGCTAAAAGCCGATAGGCAATAACAATAAAAGGAAGAATCATTAGTGTCAAATCTGCTCTAGATCTTATGTAATTTAAATTTCAGAATAAAGTTATGTAATTTGAAAGTAGCTATACACCTTTTGATTATCATTTAAATTTATATATTGTAAAAAACTTAAATATATTGTAAAAAACTGTAAAAACTCATCTCTATAATGATATTAACATTTACATTATTTTCCAAACATGTAATATTAAAAATCTTGTTAACTGAGTCCAAATATTGACATTTGCATTATTTTTGAACTGTATAACATTAAAAATATTATTACCTTAATCAAAATGTAAATTTAAATACATTGATGATATATAAAAATCAGCTATCTGTTGAATCATACCTGAATAAATATCATCATAATTCTCATCATACCTGAAACCCCTGCCCAATACCTGAAAATCCCGCCTTGACAGTTGCCTCCCATCGTATCCCTCGAAACCTCTCATAGTCTCCAGGACAAGTTTGCTGATCCATCCTGGAAGCACTCGAAGCTTGCATAGTTCATCATGTCTAAATCTTTGTTTATTATTCAAATGTTGGGGCGTTAAACTTTGACATTAATATTACCTAAACAACAAACCAAAACTAAGAATGAGATAACCAGCAAATTGCTATGAGAAAAGATAGATTGGGGTTCGACAATCCATGGAAGTCCTTGTTCGTGGCATTTGGTAAAGATTGCAATTGAATTCAAATGAACTATATATTGAATGCAAACGAACGATGTATTGGGCGCATTCAATATGAAAATTATCAAAAACCCATTCAAAGCCCGGGATAATATGGGTGCTGGATATCCTGAGTTTGATATCCACTCTCAGAGTGTGAAGCTCATCAGTTGAGAATGTTAATATAGGTATATGTGCACCTCAAAATTCGAGAAGATATGCAACCATAAGGCAGATACCCAGGTTCCATATGCTAATACAAAGAAGAAACTAAGTGATTTAAATGCGTCTATGTTATTGTGCGGGTATAATCGAAACCATTAGCGCCCGAGTGGAATCTGAAACGCCAAGCCAAACGCGGCATCGACATGATCACACCGGCCATGCAACGTTACATCCAATCATATCCAAACCGGGCCAAAATGAAACACCTAACAATATGACACATGCGATCAATTTTTTGGTCTTTTCTTAGTGTTTGTAATTAATGACTGGTTTTTTCTTAATGTTTGTAATTCGTGGTGAAGTGATTACCAGACAGTAAGTAACTAGCAACAACCACTTTATAAAAGTGGTTGATATACGTCGATCGGCGTCATTTTCTACCTTTTAAAATTAATGACGCCGATCGGCGTATATCAACCACTTTTAATGACGACCGACATGCTTTGGAAACTACCATTAA
>JZKD02S1773190.1:54190-117541 GCA_000966675.3 Picea glauca | reverse complement strand
AGTGCTCAAAAACATGTCTTACAATGCTCAAACTGACAAACCAACTACTCCAATGGCTTCAGAGCGTTCCAAAACCCCTGTCTGGGCTCTTTCGGCACCTCAATCGGTCGAAAAATGAAGAAGTTAGGCCTCTTGGAAGTCCCCCCTTCAAGCTTGTTGTCTCTGCATCTACAAAACGCACCCTTCATGATTGAACCTAGCTCACACGCATTATATGACGTAAAAACCCAGCACCGGGTGCAACCGCGCCAACGGTGAAAACCATAGAACGATTAAGGGCGCGCCATCCCCTAATCGCCTGGGCACCTGGGCGTATGGCGCATAGGACCGTATGCTTGGCAAATAAGTGGTTATCGGTTACACAACTATTGAAACTTCCCCGCGCTCTGAATTAGGGTCACATGTAATATGAAAAAACCGTGGGTTATACCAAACCCCGCGCACCAAAAACTGCGTGCATACATATTAATATGGTCATACATAAACTTTGGGTTATGTTTTATAAATCCATGCCATATATTTTAATACATGGTTATATGTTGTATAATGGAACCACGGGTCGGGGCTAAGCCCCGGCCCGCCCCCCTTTCCATTTAATACAATGAACAAGTTTAAATAATATTAAAACCATGTACTAAATAAGAACCACCCGATGGCTCGTTGGTAGAAGGGTCGTGCGAAGGCGTTGTGCATTGTGGGAGGTCTGGGGGTCGAACCCCGCGGACTCCCATAACATTTTACATACAACCAATTCCCAAATAATGAGTGACACGTGGAGCCCACGGATTGGGCCACGTGTCCTCATACCATTTGCCACCAAACTGACATGTGTCATCTCTCGATTCATCAACAGTCAACCAATCAACATCTACCACGTCACCACTGTATGGTCATACGGTCCTACCACATCAGACTGTACGGACTGTACGGACTGGTACAATCAGCATCAAAAAAAAATTGCCTGTTTGGCTTGACGAACAGATCGCGATATCTTCTCCATACGGATTTCGTTTGACAAAGTAAATATACCGCCAGAATTAGGAAGATGAGACGGACGTAATGGAACTGTTTTCGTCACATTCCAAGCACTTTGAAATTTGAGCAAAATTTGATCCCCTGATCATTAGTACATCAACTTTCTAGGGTCGTCACTTTTTCATATGATCTCCGTTTTAGGCGCACAATAGCTTGTTGGAAAGGTATATCCGAGAAGAATGATTTTATGATAGCCTGGGTAAGTTCCTTCATCGCTATTCTAGGCCCCAAATCCCCAAAAAACCTCGTTTAGGGCCTCAAAAAGGCCCCAAAATTTTCGAACCTAAAAAACTGTCTAAACACTACCAAGGTGGAAAACTGTTTTCGAGCCAATGGAGTAGTTTAGTGGCGTTATATATACACCTGGATCAATCCTCACTCCTTAGGAAGCAATGTTCTCCACTTCGTTGATTTCCCCCATCAGAAGAGGAAATTTCTGCTAAATTTGGCCACGGGTGTGACACTTGCCTTGGTGCAAGAGCTACCCTACTTTGATGACTCGATAAAGCTTGATCATTTGTTGTCGAGTTTGCTTGATCAGTTTGTCCAGAATCTGATCACTAGATTCATGTTGCATGCAGTCAGAGTTGAGCTATGTTGATTTCAATTGCTTTGTTATCTATGAGGTGTCGAATAATGGTGGGAAATATGGGCGAAGGAGAGCCACGTTGAAGACTAGGTGCAAGCCAAGGAAAGGGGGAATGTTGAGATCAAAATAATTGTCACCCAGAACCTTGATGATGGTGTGCGACCCATAATGGAGTGGGAAAAGATTTTGATGGGGCCCTGTAAGGATTTCTTTCTGCAAGTGCAACCAAACTTTTTCTCCGACTTAAAACTTATGTGGCACCCGTTGTTGATCATGGCATTGCCTGTACATGGCATTAGACTTATATAGAAATATTGAACCTATTGGGAGATTTTCTATATCCTCTCAATGAACTGGGTGTCTTTGTCAGCTTTTAGTGGAGCAGGGGATGAGTCAGTCAAGGTCGTCGCCATGGGTAGTGCAACATCCATGGGGCCCAATGGTTGGAATCCCAACCCCACTTGAAAGGGCCTATGGCTAGTTGAGCTATGCAAGACTCTGTTGTAGCTATGTTGGACATAGGGAAGACTCTCATCCCATTTTCAAGGTTGTTTTGAATTGTACATGCACTGGATATGTATGATCATCCTATTGACGACCTCAGTTTGGCCATCTATCTGGGGGTGGAAGGAAGTGGATTTGGTGAGCTTTTTTAACACCCCAGGTTTTTAACTCCCATTTTAAATAATGTATTGTTACAGTGTTGAGAGGCTTAAGTGCCCAAAAAATTATTTGAAGGTCCATTATGCCAAAGAAATGTAATTCTTTGATCATTATTAATAATAAACACATCGTTGGATGCTAGACAAACAAGGACTAGAGTTATAGGGGGTTATGATTCCACAAGGGAGGGGAATTGAGAGGATAAATGTTTATTCCTATGTTAATTACCTTTTTTGCCTAAATGGGGGACTCAATTATGTGAGCTTCTTGTGGAGGCCAGGAGGTTCTTGATTTCCTCATCATCATACTTAAACCCGCCCCTGGTTTGATTGTGGGGTTGTTCATTGGATTGTCCTCTCTATCAACTTTTTGTTACCTCATTATTACCCTCACACACTCCCATGCACTTACCTACCTCCTCCATCCATCCTCACCTGTATATTGGTCTCGGTAAGGGGGACCGAAATGTGAAACAATTCTCCTCGGGATAGTTGGTTGTAGTGGTCGCTGGTGTGATCCAGTCATGCCTTGAGGCCTGCATGCTCGAGATGTAGTGGCCTGTGTCGAGCATGGCTCATAGCTACGAGTCCTGAGTGTTCCACCATTGAGATTCTGGATTAGTTTCACTGGAGGCCCAAATAAGGGGAATGACTACTTGAGGGACTGCGTGGCAGAGAAAGGTGGAGGTCCATTCTCTTAGGTGGTGCAAGATGGGTAGAAGAGATATGGGTATTTGGATTACTATGAGTGATGGGAAGCCTATGAGAGCTTGAGAGCTGACTAGTTTGGGAAGCCAAGTTCATTGTGGAACCATCCTTGTGGATTCATATCCCTGGCTCGGGGGTGACGTTGTTGTTGAGATTTGGGGCAGTAGTGTCTAGAGTTGGTTGTAACATCTTTGGTATGTAGCCAGTTGGTGTCATCTTTCATAAAGATAAGTGCTCTTCATTGTGATATTATTATCTGTGTATGAATGTTTTTTTGGTGTATATTTAGTTATCGTTAATTGAGTCTTTAGAACATGCATGCCTGCTAGATATTACTGTGCATGTTGTTAATTCTCTTATCTTATGCATGTTTAATAAATAAATAAGGTATCGATATGAGAAAGAAGTCCAAGGGTGGGATTCCAGGTAGCATACCCTGGCCTGTGGCTGGCAGGGTATGCTATAGATTGGTATCAGATCCTCAGGTTGAAACACCGGGCTAGGTCTATTGGTAAGAGTCTCGTGGTAGAGATCGAACTCTAACCGTGAAATTGAAAATCTCGGGAGGAATGGTGTTGCAGAAGCTATGCAAAAGACAAAACATCATAGATCCTTTGTCAGGGTTCGAAGGATTGTGACCGTTCCTTTTGAATTTGAGAGCGATCACCACCGTAGGATCAAGAGAGATCCGGGATCTTTGGATCAGAGAACAGGTTAACAGGGGTCGTCTGATAAACAAGAAGTAAGGTTAAGGTCACGACCGTTGGATCCCATTGGAGAGAGAGATCAACAGCCAAGAGGCATTGCGGGGAACTGAGTTGCATGGGAGTTAATTTCCCAAGGCAGTCCTGCAATCCAAACTATGGTTTCACCAAGGGGTTATGTGTCAGCGTCAGTAGAATTGCAGGGAGAAAAGTAGGTTACTCCAAACCATCAATGGGCACCCCCCCCAAATTGAATGGCATGGAGTGATGTGAAATGATAGCTCTCGAGTGACGAAGCTCTGAAGAGTCAATGTAGCAAGGAACCGTCGATCTATAGGAGGACACGCGTCCACCAATCATGTGCTCCATATAAAACACTCTGGGAAAATGTGAGTGAGGAGGGGGTTTGAAGTTTGAGACTTCTGAAACCCGAACACCCAAAAGGATATCGGTTGTTGATCTATCGAGAGCCACACGTCACCAGATCCAGGGCTTCAGATGAAAGCTAGTGGGGACATAAAAGTTTTGAAAACTGATATTTTTGAAACTCGAAGACCGGAAGGGATCTCAACCATTGATTTGTCGAGAGCCACGTGTTTCCAGGTCCATAACTTCAGATAAAATCCAGTAGGGCTATATAACTTTTGAAGTTTGATATTTCTGAAGTCCAGAGTCCTGAAGGAATAGTAGTCATCGAACCATGGGAGACATGCATCAAAAGATCGCAAGATACAGACAAAAACATTTTTTTAAGGAAAAAGGTTGAAGTTTGAGATCCCCGAAGTCCATATCCCCGAATTAAAAAATAGTCATCAGATTGAGGAGGACATGTGCAACAGATCCATGAACTTCAGGTGAAGACCCAAAGTGAATTTTAGTTGTCTAATCTAGGAGGACATCTGGTGACATATTTTCTAGTTTGGGAATTCAGGGTTCCAGAGAATTGGAAGTGTGCTAGTATGAAAACTCCCGAAGTCTTGAATCCCAAAGAGTCGAACTGGTGGGGCATGATGACATCCCATGGAGGTGATGTGGACCCCAGAATTATGAAGTGACGTGGATTTTAGATGTCAGCTCGGATGACGTGGACACATGGTATGTGTGCCACGTGTCAGTAATATTTGAGCATTTGGAATATTGAAAAGTCGATTAGAACATGACATCTGTCACCCACCTAATTGGGCCATGTGTCCCCTTCCAACATTTCACCACGTGGCGATAAATCGTGCAGTCCAGAGATTGGGCACTCTAGAGTGGAAAGATGTGACGCTTTGCGTTGGTTCGGAAAATCCTGAAGGCTCGAATGTTGGAGTACATACGGACTGTTGATTCCAGAAGACACACATTGAAGGATCGTCGACGTCGGGTAAAAGTTGTAGTGTCCCCAAGGTCAAGCGCTTTGTAATTCTGATGTATGAAATGAATTGTAAATATGTGTTATAGGCTTGTGAGCCAAGTTTGTATAAGCCAATGGGCTTATGTGATTATTAGGCCAAAGAGAGAGCCTAAGGGTTGTAGGCCATGGACTTGATTTTGTACTTATATGTATGCAGCACATTAATAAAATATAAACACCACTGCGTGCAGGCCGACACAATGAATCAGTGATGGGGGACCAAGCATCCACAGAGTGGGCAAGGGATTAGGTGCTAAGTGTTGAGCCTAGGGGCTTAAGCCTTGGGAATAATATTTTAATATTATTCCAAAAGATATGTGCATTATATGTTTTAACCTAAGTCCTTTTGGAAGGACATGTTATTTTCCAAATGGTGGGAGGAACACATGCTGAAGGAACGCATGCAGTCACATGGGTGACAAGTGTCAACCCTGGCGCATGCAATAAAAGGCTGAGACAAGACATGTTAGGGTGTTCCTCCTCCATTCGACCCTGGACTATCCTAAACGTGAACCATGTGACCTCTGCAAGAGACCCTCGTGCAATTCTGAAACGGGGAAAAAACATGTGTTTGTTCTGAAGAACCAGTACACCTCTGTTCGGAGCTGTGGAGTCTGTGTCGACCCCTACGGGAATTGATGGTCATGCAATCCTGAACCCATATCCATGGGTCTATGTTGTAATGGAAGTGAAAAATATTGAATCGAGTGGTGATAGGGGTTTCTCCTTCATTGGACCTGATCTACTGAATAGTACATCCGACCCAACCTCTGTAAGAGTATACCCCGTACACCCTTTGAACCAAGAGACGCATTGTTGATTCAGGGAGAGCCTGTGTGAAATTCGGAAAGCCAATGCTTCCTTATTCTGACAGAGCGAGCCTGTGCGTGGAGTCCCCATCCTGAAGCCATGACCGTAAGACCCTCCTATGATTGCTGAACCAGTTTGGGAAAGCCTGTGTCTATTTTCCCCATGGGTTGTTGTGGCCACACAGTACTGGACTGCGTGTGGCTTGTTGGCCTATGAGAAATTCTCTCTAGGTGAGAGAGTGCGCAAAGGAAGGAGAAAACTCTTGGAAGGAACCTTGTAGCTGCCACAGAGCCTAGAGACTTCTAGTCTGGCTTGTTGCTGTAACCCAAGGTAAGGGAGGTTAGCAGCCAAAGGACTATCCAGGTGACAGAGAAGGTGTATACTCCTGGGGTGGAACAGGCATGTGGGGAATGAGGGTCTATGGGCAGTGAGTGTGAGAAGTTCTTGGGAGAGAATCCCATCCTTGTGGTTGTTTTTTATTTCCCTGTAACCTCAGCCTAGCCTAGGATTCCTTTTCTTGGGGTGGAGCTTAGTCCCAGCTCGAGGGTGACCCACTATTGAGCTGATGAGGAGTGCGGTCTAAGGCTGGGAGGTTCATGTAAGGCCTGCACTTGGTTGGTGGAATCTACCACTATTCAAAGATAAGTACCAGATGATGCTTTAATTATGTTTCTGTATCTCTGTGTATTATAATTATCATGTATTCTGCTGTGCATTTGGATTAATGTTATTGCCATAAATTATTTATGTTAGTAATAATTCGTATGCTTACTTTGAGCTTAAATGTATTTATTTTCTTAAATGCATGTGGAATATATAATGCCTATATGAGTTATGTAAAAGGTGTGTACATATTGGTAATAGAGAGCGATAAAAGCCTTGGCAATAAAAAGGTGTGCTACAATTTGGTATCAGAGCCAAGGTTTCGACGCTTAGCCTAGATGGGCCAGTTGAATTGTCTTTGGACCGACAGTGTGACTTTAAATTGTGTCTGGAGGACCAACTTCGGACCTTGGATTGCTCTGGAGTTTCAAGGAGTTACTTGACCATGCTTACGAGCTCAGGAGGTATAGCGTTGTTATGAAACCGCAACCAGTGTGGTATAACTACATAGGGAGAGAGGACTCCACGCAAGAAGTGTTGGAGCCTGAGGATCTATTCGGTAGGGAAGGTGAACCCTCATGACTGTCATATCTGGAAAGTGTGCGTAGGGTTTAAATCCCTTTGGAGTTGCAAAGAAGTGTGGAAATCACGATACGCGAAATCCTGAATTAGTCAGGATTGTCCATAAGAAATGACGCATGGAGAGCGATCAACCGTTCGTTGACGCGTAACTTGAATTGGTCAAGGGTGAGTTCGTGAAGATTCACAAAATTTGAATTCACGTTTGGTTCACAACTATCGATCTAAGCGAGATCTAGACCGTTGATTGTCCAGGAAGAAATCGTCATTTTGGGAGATGGGAAGTGAGGAGAGGTGAACACCTCTGAAACCCGAAACCCCGAAATTCCCGAAACGATCTACACCATAGATTGTAGGAGAGGACTTGACATTGGATCAAGTGTAATATTAGACCATAATTCAGGATTTTGGTAAATGGAAGTTTGATATGTGGGATGCACAAACTCCCAATGCCCGAAACCCTGAAACGCCGAAAAGATCTGCGCCGTAGATCTGAGAGGGAGTCTAAATGTTGGATTTTTATTGGAATGGAGGTGGGTGCATGGATGTGTACCACGTGCCAGAGAGTTGAGAAGTCAGGCGAGAGTGGTGGGACCCAATGACATCACCAAGGGTGACGTGGACCCTCCTGAATGTGCCACATGCCACTGTGGTGAAAGGCGACAGCTGTGCTGTGGGCTGGAGAATAAAGTAATTCGCGATTTTGGAATTTGTAAAGCAAGAGCATGAAGGCTCAACACTCCAACTCGCAAAGTCACGAGTTGGTGAACAAGTGCTAGCACTTAGCCCTAGCCTATGGTCATGTGTAGTAGGCGCTAGCGAGGAGGGAGCCATACCCGTATTGCATCTCAGGTATCGACGTTTGGAGGAAATGAGTTGAGGGTCTTTGACTCACGAACTTGCGAGATCACTCTTTGCGAAAGGTGACTTTTGTTACAAGGGTTTAACGGTTGGATCTTCATGGACCGAGATTCCGAAGTCCCGAAGTCTCGAAAATCACAGAGCCGAGCATAGCTTGGAAAAGTCATGAAATTGAAACATTTTCTTAACATCAATTGTTATGAAAGATGAGGAATTGTCAAGAAACGAAGGCCTGAAAAATTCTAATCGTCTGCGCATTTGTATTGCAGAAGGTTGACGAGTGCCAGAACTGATTTCAATTTCCACAAAGTGCAAAGAAATGGAAGAGACACATAATTCTTCCAGTTCAGAAAATGAAGCTCAGAAGAGATAGCGTGGAACTTTTGGTATGAAGAGTGCACATATCCAGTGTAAGGAGTGCTTATAGAGGGAACTTGTTTTAAGTTTGAAAGACTCTAGGAGACGAGCGTAGAGGGTGCCAGGAGGACACCAGAAAGTCTTTTGGAAAACACTGAAGGTTCGAGTCCCTTTGAGACTGATTAAGTTAAAAGCTCAGGGGGAAATAGTGCAAGTTCACATGTAGAGCGCAAGTGTGCGGCAAGGTGAAGTTAAAATTTCACTAACCGAAGCTTGAAAGGGAAAACACCATCGAAGCCTTCGAATTATTCGAAATCCTTCAATTTAGGGAGGAATTCAATTCCAAAATAATTGACGCCAAGATATTTGGAAAGAAGTCATTGAGAATTTGAATGAACGGTCAAAATTCTCCGTAGAGAACTCGCGAAATTGTATGGGTCGTAAGATAGCCAGAAGTTGAAAGGTGGTTAGTGGATGGAGAAACTCACCACCCTAGGATCCAGAATAAAAGTGGGTCATTGATCATGGTTGGTTTGAACCATTGGATCATTTCATGAATTCAGAAATCGTTAACTTGGAGCGCAGGCCAAATTCTTGGTCACTCCAAATCCTAAATCGCGAAAAGAGATTAACAAGAATAGAATCGGACGGTGGAGTGCTTCCAGGAAGAAGTGTCGAAAACCTGTGAGCCATCGGATCCATCTAACTACAAGGAGGATAACTCTAAGAGTCATTCATTACTCGAAGTCTCATGGGAGGTATTGAACCGTCGATCTCAGGGAAGATCGAACCGTTGATTCCTTTCATCAGGAATTCAAAGAATTGAAAGTTGGGAAAACAAAGGAAGTTGTTCTCAAAAATACTAAAACACAAACCTACGATTCGTGAGGAAAGATCTAGATCATTGAATCATGGTGAGTGTCAGCCATTTATCTGACGCACTTGAATTTCATGAAGACAGAAGTTGAAAGAGGGAAGAGAACTGCTTTCTAATTTCGTGAACCGCGAATTCTCGATTCACGAGAAAAAGGATCCACACCATTGGATTACGAGGAGCTTTGAGTCATTGGATCTGACTCACGTAGATTTTGGAAAACTAGAGACTGGAAGAAAAGAAGGGGAAGTTGTTTTTCTAAACCCTGAAATGCGAACTGTCGATTCACAAGAAATTGACCGGGACCGTCGAACCTAGAAAGCTGTGGACCTTTGATCTGAGGCAACAGGGGTTCAGGAGTTCGGACCTCAGGAGAAAGGAGGAGAACTAGTCCTCGAAGTTTGCAAAGGGTAAAGTCCCATACAACTCGGAATTTGGTGCCCCAGATCATAGCTAGAGGTTACACCGGTGGAAGTTAAAGGAAGAGCTAGCATGTGCTAGACTCTTGTTTTGGATTTCGGGGATAGAGAGAATTTAGGGTGACTCATATCGAAACACCCGATACATGAAATCCTGAAACGCCTTTTGGATAGGTGTGTGGTCATAGTCAGTGGCCATGTAGGAGAAACTTGTAGGAATCTTGGAAGAATTGAATGCTTCTGGGATCCGCAAGAAAAAGGGTTATAGGGAGAAAGAAGTTGCTGCAATTTGTGGTAGCAAGTATGTTATGGCTTGTTTGGCCAGCCCAAGGAAAGAATGATTGCATGTTGCAAGTGTTGTTGGTAATTTTGCTGCCTCATGAAGAAAGTAACAGAGAGCTGAAGAGCTGGTTATAAATCTGATAAAAGAAGCATGAAAGCTTCTACTACTATCAAATATTCAGGTAGTATAATTTTAATGGAAGTCATGCAGGTATGAGTTTTATCACTCTTTTTGCATAATTGTTGAAAGTAAATTATGGTAAGAATTTCCTCAGCCAGAGATATGTTATTAAATCACATGATTATATTATTTGAATGCATACCACCGGATGTCGTAAAGGCTATAGGTTTGTATTAATTCAAATCCTTTTTTTTTTTTCTTCTGAATACACACATTGACATAGTTGAATGTCATGTTAATTTGGTTATGGGGTAATAACCAAAGACTTAAAACATAAAAACTTGCTACAAGAATGAATGCCAGAAAGCTAGTCATGCATAAGACTAGGACATGGTTCGATATGGAAAGGTACAGATATGGAGAGATTATGAGCCACACCAGGTACTAGAAGCTTCCTACTTTTAAATAAAACTTGGGCTGCAACCTTTTTTCTAACACTAATGCACACCGCCGAATTATATTCTTGGTGTAGTGTTTGGGTCGGAAAGGAAGGCATCCAATTAATTGGAAAGATAATAGGAAGTGTATGGAGAATATGGCAACACATGGGCCAGAATTCCAACTCATGTATGGCGAGATACATGACTGAGATAGAGAACATTATGTAATTCAATGCAAGGTGCACTGAATAAGAATGCATTGAGAATCACACTCATGCATAATAATAGATATAATTGCATACTAAGTGCAATGGTTGAATATGTTTGGTAAGTACATGCATATATATTATTGCATGGAAATAATTATGTGGATGGATGAAATGTTGCTAACCCCTGAAATTGAGAACATTTCAAGAACTGTTAAACACTGCAATAGGAAAGTTACAAGCCAGGTAGTCACAAGAATGGAGACTACATAAAATTTTATGTTCAAAAAATTGAAATAATGAACTTACTGTTGTTAACTGTGGACATGCATATGCATAGAATGACGAGTCATTCTATTGGTCAAGTTGTTTGATAATTATGATTGAATTGTCAGGTGAAGAAATTCTAAGATTATTGCATAAGATGTTGTACATATTGAATTATGATGTACAGAAAATACCGACAATTTGTTGGCAGTATGCAAGATGAAGTCTTGCAGGAAAATTGTAGGCAATTTTGTGCCTATGGAAAAATCACAGGGATGACTGCATTCATAATGTCACAACAACCAAGATGAATCATGAAATAGGACGTCATGTTTTGGGAATAAAAGTTGAATTTCCTTTCGAATTAATTGGAATTCCTAAATGAATTATTGTATGTTCTCTCATGATAACTGCATGTGGTTGATGTAGATGAGATGATGTTGATAAAAGTTAAAATGTTGGCTACAAAGAGTATCTCGGGAAGATGTTGCTTGGAATCCTTTGAGGGCAGTTGGAACTCCTAGAGCCACGGTGCTCTAAGACTTTCGGTCCATCCTGTTTCCAAGCACAAGGAAGGGAGGTGTAGCATCGATGGACTGTGATTCTGAAGGTGTATACTCCTGGGTGGGACATGAATGTGGAGAATGAGAGACCATTGGTTGGAGTACTGCTGAGGTTTGAATGGTTGGAGTGTTGTTGAGGTCTGGTGCCTTGGCCTAGACCATGTAGATAAGGATTGTGGACCATGGCTATCTTGGGAAGCCACTGCCCGACGGAGTCATAGCTCTGCTCTGGGGTGGGAGGTCTTCTCCCTCAAAAAATAAGTACAATTCTCTATTTATTATATGTTGTGTATGTTGTATACAGTTTTAATGTTATTGAATTTGTTTGTATATACATACATATACATTGCATAAATGATTGCATTACTGCATCCATGACTCTACCTAAGGTGTCTCATATTTCATTACTTAAGAAATATATACATACCTGATGCTAATCATGTAATCGATTGGAATATGATTCAGGTGGAACTAGAAAGTGTCCTGCAAGTGCATCTTGTGTGCATATTGGATAGGAAAATAAAACATCTCTGAAATCGAGCTATTGAGCTTGTAAGGGTCCAGTAGACCTAGTACGGTCCTGAGGACGTGACATGGGAGCATGAGGAAGCTATACGGGTGTAATACCCGCATATTTTTGAAGATTTTGGAAATCTTGTTGATGATGTGTGAAAGTTGCACTAAGGACAGTGCATAAATAAGGGGAAGGGAATTGTAGTGTCCCCAAGGCCGATCCCTTTGTAAGTCTGATGTATGAAATGAATTGTAAATATGTGTTATAGGCTGGTGAGCCAAGTTTGTATAATCCGATGGGCTTATGTGATTATTAGGCCAAAGAGAGAGACTAAGGGTTGTAGGCCATGGACCTAATTTTGTACTTATATGTATGCAGCACATTAATAAAATATAAACACCGTCGCGTGCAGGCTGACATGATGAATGAGTGATGGGGGACTAAGCATCCATAGAGTGGGAAAGGGATTAGGAACTAATTTTTCAGCCTAGGGGCTTAAGCCTTGGGAATAATATTTTAATATTATTCCAAAAGATATGTGCATTATATGTTTTAACCTAAGTCCTTTCGGAAGGACATGTGATTTTCTAAATGGTGGGAGGAATGCATGTTGAAGGAACGCATGCAGTCGCATGGGTGACATGTGTCAACCCTGGCGCATGTAATAAAAGGATGAGATGAGCTGTGTTGGGGGGTTCCTCCTCCATTTGACCCTGAACTATCCTGAGCATGAACCGTGTGACTTCTGCAAGAGACCCTCATGCAATTATGAAATGGGGAAAATGCTTGTGTTTGTTCTGAAGGGCCAGCACACCTCTGTTCGGAGCCATGGAGTCTGTGTCGACCCCCGCGGGAATTGTTGGTCACGCAATCCCAAACCCATAGCCGTGGGACTATGTTGTAATGGCAGTGAAAACTGTTGAATCGAGTGGTGATAGGGGTTTCTCCTTCATTGGACCTTATCTGCTGAATGGTATGTATGACCCAACCTCTGTAAGAGTATACCCCATACACCCTTTGAACCAAGAGCTGCAATGTCGATTCGGGGAGAGCCTGTGTCAAATTCATAAAGTCGATGCATCCTTTGTCTGACAGAGAGAGACCTTGCGTGGAGTCCCTGTCCGAAAGCCATGACCATGAGACCATCCTGTGATTTCTGAACCAGTTTGGGAAATCCTGTGTCTATTTTCCCCGTAGGTTGTTGTGGCCATGCAGTACTGGACTGCGTGTGGCTTGTTGGCATGTGAGTGATTCTCTCCAGGTGAGAGAGTGCGCAGAGGAAGAAGAGAACTTCTGGAAGGAACCTTGTAGCTACCACAGAGCCTGGAGACTTCTGGTTTAGCCTACTATTGTAACCCAAGGCAAGGGAGGTTAGCAGCTAAAGGACTGTCTAGGTGACAGAGAAGGTGTATACTCCTGGGGTGGAACAGGCATGTGGCGAATGAGGGTCTATGGGAAGTGAGTGTGAGAGGTTCCTGGGAGAGAATCCCATCCTTGTGGCTATGTGTTGTTTCCCTGTAACCTCAGCCTAGCCTAGGATTCCTTGTCTTGGGGTGGATCTTAGTCCCAGCTTGGGGGTGACCCACTGTTGAATTGATGAGCAGTGTGGTCTAAGGCTAGGAGGTTCGTGGAAGGCCTGCACTTGGTTGGTAAAATCTACCACTATTCAAATATAAGTACCAGATGATGCTTTAATTATGTTTCTGCATCTCTGTGTATTATAATTATCATGTATTCTACTGTGCATTTGGATTAATGTTATTGCCATGGATTATTTATGTTATTAATAATTTGTATGCTTACTCTGAGCTTAAATGTATTTACTTGCTTAAATGCATGTGGAATATGTAACGCCTATATGTGTTATGTAAAAGGTGTGTACAGATTGGTAACAGAGACCGATAAAAGCCTTGGAAATAAAAAGGTGTGCTGCAAAAGCACTCCGGGAGAAAGTGCAGGAAGGAAGTTTGAAACTTCTGAATCCCAAAGAGCTGAAGTGATTCACAGTCGTCGATCTGTGGGAAGACATGCATCGGTAGATCATGAACTGTGGGTAAAATCATTTAGGGAGGAGGCAAGCAATAAAATTTGACACTCCCAAAGAGCGGAGTCCCAAAGTGGATCTCGATTGTTGATCATGAAGGAGGATGAGGACCGTTGATCTGATCCTGGCTGAAAGTTCCAAAGTCTCGAAGCTTTAGACAAGCACTTTTTCAGCTAAGCGCAGGCTCATTGTCATGTTCATATGCAAATTGAGAGCTGAAGGATAGAGGGCTAAAGGTCGAATTGTTTTTCTTCAAGACAGAAAGGTGCTAAGGAAGTATTTAGCCACGGTTTCTAGTTGTGGTCACCTGGGAAGGTGGTTTGAAGGAAGCGCCTACGCAGGATGAAATTTTGTGTCAGCCAAGGATAACAGGACACTGTTATTTTCAGAGAATAGGGATATGGTCTCCATGAACAAAAAAAATAAAGAGACCTGTAGCATGCTTTGGAAATTTTGTTTATCATATGCATAATTCTAACAAAATGGTCGCTTGCACATTTTTTAGAATTAAGGGGCTTAAGCACATCAGCTCAGGATGCGTATTGAGGAAATGGAAGAAGGCGAGGGAGCCTTCGGTCATGATAAGGAGGCCAAAGGACAAAATACCAGAGTTGGTAATGTAGAGACAAATTCCAATGGACGCAGGGGAAAAGGAGAGAAGGAAACATTTATAGAAATAGTAATAAGCTTGAAGATGGAAGTGAAGAGATACAAAGCAGAAAATGAGAGACTGATGAGAGAGAAAAGTCAGATAAATGCTTGATTGTTGCAGATATTGAATCAGTTGTAGAGGAAAATGAAGAAGGGATCAAACTCAATACAAGAGGAAGAAGGAAGGTTTCATGAAAGGAGAAATGATTGTGGAAGAGTTGGTTATTCTAGAAGTGCTAGTAGAGATCATGGACACCACTCACATCCTTACTAAGAAATAAAGATTTATGCATCAGATGATCCCGTAAGTAGTCCAAAGGTGTCCCTTGTCAAGCAACAAAGAAGGAAACAAGAGGTAGATAGTTTCAAGGAGAGTTGAGGAAGCTCAAGCCACCTTCCTTTGATGGTGAAAAAGAAATGGAAGATGATGTTGAAGCATTGTTTCTTGGGCTCCAGAGATATTTTCAGTTTCATAACTATCCATCAAACCTGGAAGCCAGGATTTTCACCTACCATTTACATGGGAAATCTACAGTGTGGCGGGACCAATTTAAGAAAGTGAAGCATGTTAATGAAACTAGGATCACCTGGAAATAGTTCAAGAAATACTTCCATAAGGAGTACCTCTCAGATCATTTCTATGACAAGAAAATGCAGGAGTTCTTTGAAATCAGGTTGGGAAGAATGACTATGGCAGAGTACAATAATAATTTCTTGGGATTTTTAAATTATGTCAGGTTCATTGGTGATGAGAAAGTGAAAATACAAATATTTCTATGTGGATTTACAGCCTTTTATAAGGAAAATATCAAGTATGATGAACTCAAGACCTTGACTGAGGCCATCAGAAAGGACAAGTACCTATAGAAATTCGGTTAACTCACGGTGACAGTAGCAACAAGAATTTGGGTATGGAAATCCAAAAATGGCAACAGTTCACACTAAGACACACCATGGTTCAGACATTTACAAGGTGCTCGGACTTCACACGAGACACAGATCAGTCCGCAAGTTTGCCACTAGTTTCAGGGTGCGTGACAAGGAATCAATGCAGAGGTCGATCATAGAGCTAAAAATAATTCACGAAGGATGCGGAATGGCAAAGAGACTCAGGTGGAGAGTGGAAAAATGCAAGAGAAAATAATTTTTCCATGAGGGTTTCCTTCACGGTGCACGGGTAAGAAAATTTAGATGCAGAGGCAAAACGGGTTTAGACGGGCATCACGGTGAACTCAGGCGGAGGATGACAGAATGATCGAACCACCCCCCACGGTTGAACCCTACATTTTTTTAACTGCATGTGCCTGGGTCAACACATGTCACCCATGAAGCTGCATGCACTCCATCAACATGCGTTCCTCTCGAGGAACTTAGGACAAAAACATATGTTTCACATGGATTTTGGAATAATATTAAAATATTATTCCCAATGACTTAAGCCCCTAGGTTCAACACTTATCCTCTCTTTCCAACCTTATGGCCCCCAATCCCTTACCTACTCTATGGAATCTTATTCCCCAATCACTCATTCATCGTGGTCGGTCTGCATGCAGCGGTGTTTATATTTTTTTATTAATGTTCTGCATGATTACATATACAAAAGAAGGCTCCCGGCCTTAACACTTATGCTCTTCGGCCTAATAACACATAAGCCCACCAGCTTATATAAACTTGGCTCACCAGCCTATAAAACATAATTACACTTCATAATGAAATCTCTATACTTCATAGACATGATTTACAACAGGGATCAGCCTTGGGGACATTACAATCCCCTCCCCTTATTTTGCATTGTCCTTAGTGCAATTTTACACTGCATCTGCAAGCTTTTCAAAATTTTCAAAAAGATGTGGGTGCTCTGCCCGCATAAGATCTTCATTCTCCCATGTCGCGTCCTCAGGACTATACTAGGTCCACTGGACCTTTACAATCCCTATAGCTCGATTCCGGAGCTATTTGTTTTTCCTGTCCAATATGCACACAGGATGCACTTGTAGGACACCTTCTTGTTCCACCTGAATCATATTCTAATCGATAACATAATTAGCATATGGTATATATTTCTTAAGCAATGAAACATGAAACACATTATGTACAGTCATAGATGAAGGTAATGGAAGCATATATGCAACTTGCCCAATCCTTTCCAAGATTTCAAATGGCCCACAAAATCTGGCTGCCAACTTGGTGCAACTTCCGAGCTTCAGGGAACTCCTGTTAGCTTTCACTTTCAGGAAAACATGATCACCCACTTTGAAATCTCTGTGGGTTCTGTTCTTATTAGCATAACTTTTCTGCCTGTCCTGAGCAGCCTTCAAATTCTTCTTAATTTTTATCATTTGGTCCTCCATCTCCTTGAGCAACTCTGGCCCAACTACTGCTCTATCAGCTGGATTATCCCAGCTCACTGGAGTATTGCAATTTCTTCCATAAAGTGCTTCAAATGGGCTCATCTTCAACGATGCATGATATCCATTTTTGTAAGTGAATTCTACCAAGTGCAGGTAGTCTTCCCATATTGATGGTTTGTCCATCACATACATTCTCAATATGTCTTCTATTACTCTATTCACCCTCTCTATATGTCCATCAGACTCGGGATGATAAGCTATACTAAAGTTCAAATTCGTTCTGAATCCTTTGAACAATCTTTTCCAGAAATTCGAGGTGAATTTCGGGTCTCTGTCAGACATAACCGTTTTAGGAATTCTGTGCAATCGTGCCACTTCCTTTATGAAAATATCAACAACATTTGTTTCCTTGTGAGTAGTTTTGAGTGGAATAAAATGGGCATCTTTTGTAAGCTAGTCCACCACCACCATGATCGAATCATGCAGCTTGCTTGTTCTGTGAAATCCTGTAATAAAATCCATTGTCACCACTTCCCACTTCCACTTAGGAATGGGTAAAGGTTGCAGCAACCTTAGTGGGTGCCTATGCTCAACTTTAACTTTCTGGAACTCCATAAATATGGCGATGTATTCAGTGATCTCTCTCTTCATACCCATCCAAAATTAATGGCTCTTGACCGCTGCTATTGTTTTCTGATATCCAGGGTGCCCTGCATAAGGAACATTATGCATCTCTTGCAAAATCATCTGTTTCAAGCACTGGACATTGTGTACAAAAATTTTGTTCTTGTACAACAATATTCCATCTATTTCCAATTTATAAATTTCCATCTTCTATGGTGTCTTACCCTGTTGTAGCTTGGCTACCAATTCTCTGTACTGCAGATCTACATTTGCAGCCTCCAAAATTCTAGTTTTAATATCATTTTGATACATGCTAATGGTTGTAGCTTGTAATTCATGCACCCTCCTGCTGAGTGCATCAGCCACTTTATTCTCCTTTCCTTTGATATTCTTGATCTCAATTTCGTACTCACACAGAAATTCTAGCCACCTACTTTGTCTAGCATTTAAGGTTGGTTGATCAAACAAATATTTCAGACCGTTATGGTCTATTCTGAGTTCAAACCTCCTTCCCATGAGGTTATGCCTCCATTTCTTTAGAGCATGAACTATGGCTGCCAACTCCAAGTCATGGGTTGCATAGTTCTTCTTGTGCTATTTTAATTTCCTAGACTCATAACAGATTATGAATCCGTTTTAACTGAGGACCCCGCCCAATCCTTCTTTGCATGCATCAGTGCATACTATGAAATATGCATTTGGATCTGCAATCCTCAAGATTGGAGCACTGGTTAACAGCTGCTTCAATCACTGGAAACTTTTCTCACACTCTTTAGTCCACTGAAACTTTTCCTCCTTCCTTTGCAAGGAAGTGATGGGGTTAGCTATCTTTGAGAACCCTGCAATAAACCTTTTGTAATAGCCCGCTAGACCCATACAGGATCTAAATTACGCCACATTACTTGGCACTGACCATTATCTGATGGCCTCAATCTTCTTAGGATCCACAATGATCCCTTCTTCTGAAATAATGTGCCCCAAGTAATGGATCTGCCTTTGATAAAACGAGCATTTGTTCAACTTGGGATACAATTGGTGTTCTCTCAACAGTTGTAGCACCATCCTCAGGTGTTGTTCATGCTCTTCCTCTAACTTCGAATACACAAAAATGTCATCCAGGAAGACTATGAAAAACTTGTCTAGATAGTCCCTGAATACACCATTCATCAAGCACATTAAAATAGCAGGTTTCTTCGACAACCCAAATGGTACCATTGTGAACTTGTAATGACCATACCTTGTTCTAAAAGTGGTCTTGCTAATGTCGTCATCCTTTATTCTTACCTAGTGATATCCCGATCTGAGATCTCTCTTCGAAAATATTTTTGCACCTTTCAACTGATCAAAAAGATCGTTGATCATTGGTACTTGTTCTTGATAGTTACTTTGTTCAACTGTCGAAAATCAATGGAAAGCCTGAACCTCCCATCCTTCTTCTTCACGAAGAGGACCGGGGCACCCCAAGGTGACACTCTTGGGTGAATGTACCCCTTCTTTAGAATCTCTTCAAGATGCAATTGTAACTCTTTTAGCTCTGGCGTACTCATTCTATAATGATATTTCGACACTGGAGTTGCTCCAGGCATAAAATTTATAGAGAAATCGATATCTCTCTCCAGAGGTAGTCTGGGTACCTCCTAAAATATGTCTTCAAACTCTGTTAGTACTGCATGGTCTCCAATTTTTGAGACTTCATATCTGGATGCTTCATCCACACGGGCTCCAAACATTTGACAGCCTTTTATGTAGCACGTTTTCAACTACATTGCTGAGATTTCTCTAACAACCACAGCTCTGGGAATTCCTTGGACTTTTTTCCAATTCCCTTCCTCATCTAGGCATGTAAATTCCTTGTTACGACAGTCTAGGAGGGCATGGTGTTGGTCCAACCAGTCCATCCCAATTAAACATTCATAAGAGCCTAAAGGCAGAATATTCAATTCAGCCTTCGTTCTCAATCCCTTCATGTCCATCGGACAAGACTTAACCAACTTAGTGACTTTCCTCTTGGTTCCTGTAGCCAACTGCACTAACCAAGACTTTTCATGTTTTCTTCTTGATAAATGCAAACGTTCCACCACCCTAGGATCTACATAACTATGGCTAGCCCCTGAATCAATTAAAATAATAAATGGTTGGTTGTTAATCATACCTTCCACTTCAATCATGTGTGACTGAAATTCAGCTTGCTTGTTGTCCAAGGCTACATAAATCCTTGGCATTCTCCTTCCCATGTCCTCCACTATTTGAGCTTGTTGAACATTATGGACAACTCTTTCTTTTCCATTTTTATGGGGAAAATCTATGTGCTTATGGTTCTCTTTACATCCCCAACACTGAATGGGTGTTGTCTTGGCCTTTGTTCCCCCACTTCAGCCATTCTCGGCTCTTTAAATGATGGATGTCCTTGAGGACTATTTCTGAAAAAGGGAGGTTTGTTTCCCTTCTGCCTCTGCTCTTTCTTAAACTTCTTTTGGTCATCCCAAGCCTTCCAAAAGGTAGGCTTTTCTCTTTGTTGCTCATATAATCATTTCTCTCTTCTTATTGTTTCTTCCATAGTCTTAGGATCATCATACTGAATCTTGTCACCAATGGGAAGTGGCAGTCCACTTAGATACCTCTAAATCTTGACAGCCTCATCTTTGATGAATGGAACATACTTCAGTAATTCCAAAAACCTTCATTTGTATTCATCAATGGTCATGCTACCCAGCTTGAGTTCGAAGAACTCCTTCATATTACTGTCATAGTATCTTTTAGTCAGGTATTTCCTCTCGAAAGACCTCTTGAATTCCTTCCATGCGATATCTTTCTCTCTAACATGTTGCACCTACACAAGTTGATCCCACCAGATGGATGTTTTTCCTTTTAGTTGATACATCGCAATTATTCCTTCTGCATGAGAGGAATAATTCTGCAGTTGGAAATATTTCCTCATGCCAAGCAACCATGTTTCGGCATCTTCCTCCTTCTTATGTTCTCCATCAAATGTAGGAGGCTTAATCTTGTTCATATCCCCTTTCAATTCATCCACTCCAGATATTCGGTGTTTTCTGGTAGGGGATGGGCTTGAACTACTGTGTGCTTCCTTATCAAAATTCTTTGGGGAGCGACGACGATGTTTGTTATGACTCCTCGATCTTCTTTTTCTCTTAGGGGTCCTGCGACTCCTTGTTTTTCTTGTGTCACTCTCCTTTTCCAATTTCCTTTCTATTCTTTCCAGGTTCTTCAACATCTTTAAGTTGAATTCACCCTGTCGATCCCTGACCCTCATGGGATTTCGGCTATCGGCTCAGCGAGCTTGGGAATCTTTCTACAATCTTTCAATGATTTTCATCACATGCCCTTCCTTATCCAATTATATTTCATGCCCATAGGAATTCGATTCTTCTACTCCCAAGTTCACATCCCTTCCTTCTCTTTCATTCTCTGAATTGGAGGCAATCCACACCTCTTCCATTTCTATACTCGGCATTGATTCGCGACTGTCCTGACACTCGTTGAAATCTTCACATGCAACATGCATTCAACCGAAGTTTTTCAAGACTTAAACCATTAATAGAACTACAATGTTCATAAACCAACGCGAATAAGAAAACGTTTTGATTCCATGAATTTTATGAGCTCTGTTTGGCTCTGCAATTTCTGAAGATAGCCCCCATTTTCTTTGTCCCCAAACCATGTGTCCACAGGCCATGATCAAATGATAAAATGCTAGGTTCTACAAGGATCTCCAAATGAAACTTCGAGTTTCAGGATTTTTTTGGTTCGGGGTGTCAGGTTTCGGGGTTTTGGTCCTGGGGGTTCTCACACTCGCTTCCCTCTCCAGCTCCCGACTTTCAAAAATTTGATTTCCTTACCCTCTGGGCCCAAAACATAGTTGTCTCCCACCAAGGTAGTGACACATGGTGTCCTTAATAAGGTCCACCTCACTCCCAGTGATGTCAGGGGGGCCCACTGCTTTTACTTTTCATTTCGAAGTTTCAGGCATCAGGAGTTCGTGCATCTACACATCTTGAACTTTTGTTTGATGAAATTTTGAAATTACAGTCTATTCATCTACTTGATCCAATGGTCAATTTCCTCTCATACGATCTACGATGTAGATCGTTTCTAGATTTTGAGGTTTCGGGTTTTTGGTAACTGGGAGTTCACGATGCAATGACTCCAAATCTCTTGTCACTTCAATCCTCGAATTCTGATAAATGAGTTCTTGTATGAGATCCAACAATCCTCGATGATTTGGATCTAATGGTCCAGATCTCTCCTCTGATTACACCTATCAAAGCTCTTGAGCCCTAACTTCCTCGCTAGTTGGCTGGATCCAACGACTCACAATATTTCAGCACTTCTTCCTAGAAGCACTCCACTGTCCGATTCTACCCTTGTTAATCTCTTTCGCGATTTGGGACTTGGAGTGACCAAGAGTTTGGCCTGCACTCCAATTTCATGATCCTTGAATTCATGAAATGATCCAATGGTTCAAACCAACCATGATCAATGACCCACATTTATTCTGGATCCTAGGGTGGTGAGTTTCTCCATCCACTAACCACCTTGCAACTTCTGGCTATCTTACAGTCCTCGCGATTTCACGAGTTCTCCATAGAGAATTCTGACCATCCAACTCTGCTTCTCAAGGACTTCTGGGCAATGACTTGGTACCCTCCTTTTGAAATTTCATCTACTTGATCCACCACTTCTGGTGTAGAGTTCTTTCTCTCCGTGAGGCCATATACCACACCGGCTGTAGTTTTATAGTATCGCTACACCTCCTGAGCTTGTAACATGGTCAAGTAGTTCATTGAAACTCAAAAACATTATGAGGTCAGAGATTAGTCCTCTAGAAACAATTTATTCTCAAAACCTCGGTCCAAAGACCACTTATCTGGCCCATCTAGGCTTAGAGTTGAAACTAGGCTCTGATACCATACTGTAACGTTCCCTGATTGTCATCCCACTGGCCAGGAAAACGCTACTATGTGGAACAACATCATTCTCATACTTAATTAATAACATGCATTTAAGTCATATTAAACACATTTAAATCAGAGTAAGCACAATATTACTGCTAACATAAATAATCCCTGTCATTAACAATAATTCATATACACAACAGAATACATGAAACATATAAGCGTCATAGGCATGCAAAACATAATATTAAGCATAAGTTGATACTTATCTTTGAAACCGTGGTAATTGCACCAACCATGTGCAAGCCTTCCATGAACCTCCCAGCCTTAGACCACGCTACTCATCATGTTTAGTAGTGGTTCACCCCCAAGCTGGGACTAAGCTCCATCCAAGGAAAAGAATCCTAGTCTAGGTTGAGGTTATAGGGAAAACTACATAGAATAACCGGAAGGATTATTCCCAGGATGCCTTCTTATGTCCACTACTCATGAATTCTCATTCCCCACATGCCTGTTCTGTCCAGGAGTATACACCTTCACAATCACAGTAGCTCCGTAGCTCAGGAAACCTTCCAGCCCCCAATCCCTTACCTACTCTGTGGAAGCTTAGTCCCCCATCACTCATTCATCGTGGTCAGTCTACATGCAACGATGTTTATATATTTTTATTAATGTTCTGCATGATTACATATACAAAAGCAGGCTGCCGACCTTAACACTTAGGCTCTCCGGCCTAATAACACATAATCCCACCAGCTTATATAAACTTGGCTCACCAACCTATAAAACATAATTACAATTCATAATGAAATCTCTATACTTCATAGACATGATTTACAACAGGGCTTAGCCTTGGGGACATTACAGATTAGCTAGCTACTACAAAAGGCTCATAGTAGTGTTCTCTAATATTTCTCATCCCATCACTTATTTGAAAAAGAAGGGAACTAAATTTGAATGGACACTCAAGTGTGAAAAGAATTTTAATATGTTGAAGGAATTAATTACTAGTGCACCTGTGTTAAAGATTGTTGACCCAAATGAAATTTTTGTGGTATGTACATACGCTTGTAAGGAAGGACTTGGGGAAGTCCTCATGAAAAATGGACATGTCATTGGATATGAGTCTAGAAAGCTTAAGGAACATGAGAGGAACTATGCCACATGTGAATTGGAACTTGTTTCCATTGTTCATGCCTTGAGGATGTGGAGGCATTATCTCATGGGGAAGAAATTTTAATTAAGAACAGACCACATTGGTATGAAGTATCTTTTTGAACAACCAACCTTGAATGTGAGGAAAACAAGATGGCTGGAATTGTTAATTCAGTATGAATTCGATATCAAGCATATCAAGGGAAAGAAGAATAAAGTTGTTAATGCACTTAGTAGGAGAGTGCATTTCATGCATGGTACTGTTGTCAGTATGCATCAGTCAAACTTGAAGAGAAGAATTTTAGATGGTCTTGTTACAGATTAGCATTACCTATAGGTAAAGGAAAAATTACAGCCAGGAGATGTACATCAAAAAACAAAGGAGTATGAGATAAAGGAAGATGGATTGATCATGCATAAAAATAGAATCTATGTTCCTAGTTCCAAGGAACTGAGGAATGTGGCACTCAAGGAAATGCATGATGTTGTTTATGTTGGACATCCCAGTTACCAGAAAAAAATTACGGCAGTAAGAAGACAATTATTTTGGCTGGTAACGAAGAAGGATGTTGTTGATTACATCGCTCTATGTATGGAATGTGAAAAAGTGAAGGCTGAGCATAGGCACCCAGTGGGTTTTCTACAACCATTGCCAATTCCAGAGAAGAAATGGGAAGTGATCACCATGGATTTCATCACAGGATTACCCAGAACGAATAAGAAACATGATTCAATCATGGTGGTGGTTGAAAAATTAATAAACGCTGCTCATTTTGTACCTGTGAAGACAACGCATACAACAACTAATATTGCAGAAATTTTCATGAAGGAAATTGCTAGGTTGCATGGGATACCTAGGAAAATTGTCTCGGACAGAGATACAAAGTTTACCTCCAACTTATGGAGGGAATTGTTTAAAGGATTTGGCACAAATCTAAACTTTAGCACAACATATCACCCCCAAACAGAGGGGAAAATAGAGATATTCAATCGAATAATTGAAGATATGCTGAGAATGTATGTGATGGATAAGCCATCTAAATGGGAAGATTACTTACACTTGGTTGAGTTTTCATATAACAATGGGTATCAAGATTCATTGAGAATGATCCCATTTGAAGCCTTGTATAGTAGGAAATGAAATAATCCAGTGATTTGGGACAACCTAGCAGATAGAGTGGTACTTGGGTCAGAGTTTCTCAAGGACATCGAAGACCAGGTAGTCAAGATTAAGAAGAATTTAAAGGAAGCTCAGGATAGATAGAAAGTTTATGAAGTCAAGAATAGGACAACTAGAAAATTTAAAGTAGGGGACCATGTACTTTTGAAAGTGAAGCCTAATAAAATCTCTTTGAAATTGGGTAGTTGTACAAAGCTAGTAGCCAAATTTTGTGGTCCATTTGAAATATTGGAAAAAATAGGGCCAGTTGCATACATGCTTGCATTACCTACTTCCATGAATGTGCATAATGTATTTTATATATCTTTACTAAATAAATATGTACATGATCCTAACCATGTTATTGATTGGCATCTGATTAAGGTAGAGGCGGAGGGAGAATTTCAGGTTGAACCAACACGGGTATTGGACAAAAAGGTAAAAATGATCTAGAAACAACTTATAGAGCTGGTAAAAGTTCAGTGGACCTGCTACGGTCCTGAAGATTCTACCTGGGAGCATGAAGATGCCATGCAGGTAGAGTACCTACAATTTTTTGAATAAATTTGAGATTTTGATCTCTATTTTGTATATGCACTGAGGACAATGCCATAAGGGGGAGTAGATGCAACACCCCAGGTTCTGAACCCCCATTTTAAATAATGCACTGTTACAATGTCGGGAGGCCTGAGTGCCCAAAAATTTATTTAAAGGGATAGTATGCCGAAGAAATGTAATTCTTTGATCATTATTAATAATAAACACATTGTTGGCTACTAGACAGACAAGGACTATAGTTATAGGGGGCTATGATTCAACAAGAGAGGGGGCTTGAGAGCCTAAATGTTTATTCCTATGTTGATTACCTTTTTTTCCTAAAGGGGGGAAATCAGTTACGTGAGCTTCTTGGAGAGGCCAGGAGGTTCTTGATTTCCCCACGAACATACTTAAACCCACCCCTGGTTTGATTGCAGGGTTGTTCATTGGATTATCTTATCCTTCACCTTTGTCTTACCTCATTCTTACCCTCACACACTCCCATGCACTTACCTACCTCCTCCATCCATCCTCACCTGCGTATTGGTCTTGGGAAGGGGGAACAAAATGCGAAAGAATTAGACATGAGATCATCTGTTGTAGTGGCCACTGGTGTGATTTAGTCGTGCCTTGAGACCTGCATGTCTGAGATGTAGTGGCATGTGTCTAGCATGGCTCACAGCTGTGAGTCCTGAGAGTTCGATCATTGATATTTTGGACCAATTGCATTGGAGGCCTAAATAAGGAGAAGGAATGCCTGAGGGACTGCATGGCAGAGAAAGGTGGATGTTCGTTCTCTCGGGTGGTGCAAGATTGGTAGAAGAGAGTTGGGTACTTGGATTTCTCTAAGTTCTAGGAAGCCTATGAAATCTTGAGAGATGACTAGTTCTAGAATCCAGGTTCACTCTGGAACCATCCTTGTGGATTCATAGCCTTGGCTCGAGGGTGACGTTGTTGTTGATATTTGGGGTAGTAGTGTCTATGGCTGGGTGGATCATCCTTGGTGTGCAGCCAGTTGGTGTCATCTTTCATAAAGATAAGTGCTCTTCATTGTGATATTATTATCTATGTATGAATGTTTTTATGTTGTATATTTAATTATCATTAATTGAATCTTTAGAACATGCATGATTGTTGGATATTACTATGCACGTAGTTAATTCTCTTATCTTATGCATATTTAATAAATAAAGAAGGTATCAGTATGAGAAAGAATTTTGAGGGTGGGCTTCCAGGTAGCATACCCCGGCCTGTGGCTGGCGGGGTATGTTACAGCTTCATATCCAATAGTGACCAGAGGCTCGACCAGAATGTGATGAGGAACTGACTATCATAGTGTGAGATAATGGTTTGTGGGATCCAAAAATGTACCCATACTCATTCAAAGAAGAGCTTGGCAGTGGCTTCTGCTGTGATGTTCTTCTTGCAGGCGAATAGAATCGCCATCTTGGAAAATTGATCAACAACCATAAAAACACAGTCATTTCCACTCTTGGTGGATGGGAGGCTCGACATGTATTGTATTGAGTTCGATTCCCTGGCCTGTCATGAATAGGAAAAGGGGTGTAGAAGCCCTATTTCTTAGTGGTCAGTTTAGAGATAGTGCAGGAGGTGCAAGACATGATATACTTGTCGACATCATGTATAATTTTTGACCAGTATAAATGTTTTTGCAGCGCTGCCATTATCTTTTTTATGCCAAAGTGTCCTGCCAACCGACTATAGTGAGATTCCAAAATTAGATTTGCACAGTCGCTTGATGGAATGCAGAGATGGCCCAAACGACACAATATCCCATATTGAAGATGGAAATTAGCAACCAATGAGTTGTCTCCCAACATTTGGTAGGTAGTGGAGAAGTTAGAGTCTGCCTCATAGAGGTGGGGCCATCCATAGGTCTTGTGGCTGCAAGATTCTAGCACCATGGTGAGTTCCACAACTGGAGGTCGACTGAGGAAATCAGTAACTCGGTTGGTATTTCCTTTTTTATACTTGATGTTGAGGTGTAACTGTTGTAAATATGTGGGCCACTTATGATGGTGGTCATTCTGCAATTTTCCTTGGGGCTGCATGAACTGTAGTGTGTTTTGATTAGTGTGGAAGATTGTCTCCTTCCCAAGAATTTAATGTCTCCACTAATAGCATTCTTTCACAATGGAGTACATTTCTTTGTCATAAGTAGGGTACTTATGGACAACATATGATAGTTTATGATTATGATATGCCATGGGGTGGCCTTGTTGAGTGAGAACGATGCCCACAAAATACTCTAAAGAATCTATCTTGATCTCAAAGGGATGCTACAGGTCCAGTAATGAAAGTATCGAGGATGAAAACAAATGATTCTTCAAGTCATCGAAGGATTGTTGTTGGGATGGGCCCCACACAAATTTTGTCTTACCACCACCCCTGGTTACTTGGTTGAGGGCCCATGCGATATGAGAGAATCCCAACACGAACCTGCGATAAAAATTGGCAAGGCCCAAGAAGATTTGAAGTTCATTGAGTTTTTTTGGGGCTGTCCAGTCACGGATGACCTGGATCTTGGTTGGATCCACATACACACCATATTGATCAACGATGTATCCTAAGTAATGGACCATATCCATGGCGAAGGATCATTTTTCCAAGTTTGCAGATAGGGTGTGCAGAACCTGCTGAATATATTGCAAGTGTTCCACCCAAGTCTTGTTGTAGATGAGGATGTCATCCAAATACACCACTACAAAATTATTGGCGAAAGTTCATAGCATATTTTCCATCATCCTCTTAAGAGTTGTTGGAGTATTTTTCAAGCCAAAGGGAATGACCAGCCATTGAAAAAGACCTTCTTTTGACTTGAAGGAGGTCTTCCATACATATGTTTGTTCTATTGGTACCTGGTGGTATCTAGACTTCGGATAAATATTACTGAAGTATTTGTCCCCAATGAGCTGATCAAGGAGGTCTTTGATTCAGGGAATCGGGTACCGGTTTTTTAATGTGATTTTATTCAGGGCCCTATAATCAATGCATAGTCGTCAGGTCCCATCTCTCTTCTGCACCAGCACGATTGGGCCCCAATAAGGTGAGGAGCTAGGACATATGTTCCCCTCATGGAGACGTTCTTAGGTCAACCTCTATATCCCTTAATTTTCTAATAGAGAGAAGCGATAGACTAGCCTATTGGGTAGCAGTTTGACTGGGGTCAGATTGATGGGAGGCTTGACCTGACAGTGCAGAGGTATCCTGGTAGGAGAGGAGAAGATATGTAAGTATTCTTCCACGACCTTATCCACTTGCTTATGTTGTATGGAGAGATCAGTCACAGAGGCCCTCGATCTGGCTGGGATATTTCACTCACTCTGAGAGAGAATCACGAAGAATACAAATTTTCCGATATGAGAGATGACCTTCCTGCATTGCTTGGAAGAGATAAAGGAAATAGCAATAGGAGGCAGGGATGATTTTAAAGATGGAAATTTATTTTAAAATGTAGAAACCTTAGCAAATCTTACTAATCCTTCACATGCCAACTATACATTATTTGGCGAAATTTTTGTAAAAATATTCAAATTTCTAAGGATTTTATATAGTTTTTATAAAATTTTGGCGATTTTTAAGGTAAAATAATTTTATCCTATAGAATTTGGGAGAATCATTTTTAAAATAGCACGTCTTGTTTTTTGAAAAATGATCCGAAATCGGATTCAGAAGCCTGACAGGGCTTGAAAAATGCTCAAAAATGAAAGTGCTCGGAATCCGACGAAACCTATGCCATTGCGTCCATCTCATCTTCCTAATTCCGATGGTATATTTACTTTGTCAAACGGAGTTGGTATGAAGAATATATCGCATTCTGTCCGATAAGGCAAACAAGCAAAAAATAAATTTGCTGACTGTGCAGTCCGTACAGTCCGTACGGACGCTGACGTGGAAAGTTTGTATGCTGACGTGGCAGGTCCGTACATAAGACATGTGGCAATTCCATACAGGTGACACATGGTGGCTCCAGGGAGTGACACGTAGCAGGCAGATTTGGACTTTTTGGCGCACGGCTGGACCAATCCTGAGGTGACACATGTCACCACTGGAAGGGTGACACGTGGCACGGGTGACGTCAGCAGATGACGTGTCAGGTGACTGGACAGTACGAAAGTTGACGCATCGAATGATGTGGAAGGTGACGGATCCGTACGGCAGCGACGCGTGGTAGATGACTTGGACGAATCGGCAAGCGACACATGTCGGTTTGTGATTAGCAGACAATTGGGCGAATGTTATTGCGACACATGGCATCATTTGGGCAAATGGTAAGGTGCCACGTGGCCCAGTCATGGGCTGCCACATGGCACCTCATTATTGGCTATTAGGTTTACATACAAAATTTTTGTATGTGGCCGGATGGATTCGAATGGGTGGCCTCCCCCATGGGCCAAGTTTTAAACCAAGTCCATCGACCGTTACGCCATATGGTGGTGCTTGTTAAACATTCGACACATATTATATTTGAATTCACTGCAATGTTTGGCCGGCGGGAAAAAGGGTCAGGGATTAGCCCCAGCCCTCCGTGCACACGACCACAACCAATGAAACCGGGAGCACGAGGTTATGGACAGTTACAAATGCACAGGGAGTTATTCAATTAGGCCCGTGGTCATATTCAACTACCAAGTGACTAGGTGTTAGCAGGCCAGCGCTTAGCCTTTGGCTAGCGCTTGGCCACATTGTGCCATACGACCATGCCAAGAGGGGCGCGCGCATGGATGGAGGGGGATAAGCCCTATATAACTATATTATATAGTTAGAAAGTGGGTTTTTAACCACTTTTTGGTTTTTTTTAAATGTAATTAAGCCATTCTTAATGTAATTGGGAGTTATTGGGTGGTTTTTGAGCCTAACTTCTTGGAGGAAGTTGGAGGTGAGCAACTACCTTCCCAACTATATAACCAAGGCGTGTTTGAGGTCATGGGGACAGATTTGAGGGCATTCAGAGAAGAATGATGATGAGGAGAAGCCAAGCCAAAGCCAGTTTGAGGTAGAGAAGCTGTTGAGGAGGAAATGCTGTCGGACCATTTCTGAGAGCTCCGGACGTTCGTTTTGCGTGTCGTTTTTTGTGCATGGTTCTAGAGATCTGAACGAACATGACCAGATTAGTCTTGTATCCATTCGACATTGTAGAGATGTGCATTTGATCTTTCGAACAGAAATAAAGAAGCCTCCCTCACAGAGAAAAAGGCCCGGAGACGTAGGCAAAGTTGCGTCGAACTCCGTTATCAATATGCATATTATGGTTTGTTGTTTATGACTTTTATTGCATTTTTGATCTGCACATATGTGTATATGGCTGTATAATTCCTCTTCTTTCCTCATTCCTTCACTAAGTTTGTCAATGGTTAATTAATGCATGCAAAACTAAAACTCAACCACAAGTCATTCGAAAAATCCTGACGGATCAAGTGGTATTAGATCTAGTTGATGTATGGATTTGAGTTTTGCATGTTAGCCAGGGAAGAGCTCATCTCAAGGAAGAAAATGGAATTCACAGGAGGACTTTCTCAAGATGAGAAGGAGTTCATAGATTCGGTGTTTTCCATGGCCGATATGGTGAAGGTGTTGTATGAGGACTACTTGGAACAAAAGAGAACGGTTCAAGTGAAAGATTCAAAGAACAACAAAGGAAAAGAAGGATTGAAGGAAGTGCCTTCTACATCTATTTCAGAAAACACATATGAGGTATGCAGTGAAGGTTCCTCATCAAATTTTCCTCATTCTCATCAAGTTGGTTTTGGTGCATTCGAAAAACATACAAAAGGTGTAGGTTTGAGAATACTAACCAAGATGGGTTATGAAGAAGGAAAGGGGCTTGGATGTAGAGGTCAAGGCATTGTAAATCCTATTGAGGTCGAGGAAAGGCCTCGATACTTAGGATTAGGATATGGCAAAGGGGACCTTGGAGAGTCTTCCAAGATAGGTTCCAAAACTTCGGAAGCAAGTAATGCTTCAAATGGACAACTTAAGACATTGCGAGAACACTTCACAAAAGGAAATGGTGCATCACTTCAGGGTTGTGGTAGTGAATGAAAGTTGTCTCCAAAGAAAAGTGAAGAGAAACATGGAAGGTATAATGGTCATGTTTTTATTAATTCTTCTTTTGATTATAACAAGCATAATCAAGTAAACCGGAACTTGTGGAATCTTTATCCATGTACTTATTGTCATTCAACTAAGCATTGTGTTGCCAAGTGTTGGAAGAGACAAACTTTGTACATGAAACCTATGTCGACCAGGAAGGAAACACGACATAAAGGCTCAAGTCCACAACGGAAGAAGGAGAAGGGTAAACATGTATGGATGCCAAAAATTCATTGCACGTTTTGCAACAAGAGTGGACATCAAAAGGCTAGTTGTTGGAAGCGTAATACATATCTTCGTCCAAGGAAGGACAAAAGGATTTTGCATGTACCCACGAAGGAGGAAGGATTACCAGGGAAGCAAGAGGAACATCGTGAAGGAAAGAAATCAGTCACTTGGTTCTACCAGAAGTGGATGTCTCAACTTCATTGTATTTTGCTTCCATTAATGTAATCGTTTTAGATCAGAGACAAAGAGAAAGTAGGGTGTCCTATCCCGAGCTTGTTGACTGGTCAGTAACCTTTTGGGGACCAAAAGGTCTTATTGTGGGGAGGCGTGATCCGAAATCGGATTCAGAAGCCTGACAGGGCTTGAAAAATGCTCAAAAATGAAAGTGCTCAGAATATGACTAAACCTATGCCATTGCGTCTGTCTTGTCTTCCTGATTCCGGTAGTATATTTACTTTGTCAAATGGAGTCCGTATGAAGAATATATCGCATTCTGTCCGATAAGGCAAACAAGCAAAAAAAAAAATTGTTGACTGTGTAGTCCGTACAGTCCGTACGGACGCTGACGTGGAAAGTCCGTACGATGACGTGGTAGGTCCTTACATACGACACGTGGCAAGTCCGTACAGGTGACACGTGGCGGATCCAGGGAGTAACACGTGGTAGGTAGATTTGGACTTTTTGGCGCATGGCTGGACCAATCCCGAGGTGACACGTGTCACCACTGAAAGGGTGACACATGGCACGGGTGACGTCAGTAGCTGACGTGTCAGGTGACTAGATAGTACAGAAGATGACCCTTTGAATGACGTGGCAGGTGACGGAGCCGTACGACAACGATGCGTGGCAGATGACTTGGATGAATCGGCAAGCGACACGTGTCGTTTTGTGATTAGCAGACAATTGGGCGAATGTTATTGCGACACGTGGCATCATTTGGGAGAATGGTAAGGTGCCACATGGCACCCTTTTATTGGCTATTGGTTTTACATACAAAAGTTTGGTATGTCGCCGGATGGATTTGAACGGGTGACCTCCCGCATGTGCCAAGTTTTAAACCAAGTCCACCGACCGTTACGCCATTTGGTGGTGCTTTTTAAACATTCGACACATATTATATTTGAATTCACTGCAATGTTTGGCCGGCGGGAAAAAGGGTCGGGGCTTAGCTCCAGCCCTCGGCGCACATGACCACAGCCAATGAAACCGGGAGCGTGGGTTTATGGATGGTTACAAATGCGCGGGGAGTTATTCAATTAGGCCCATGGTCATATTCAACTGCCAAGTGACCAGGTGTTAGCAGGCCAGCGCTTAGCCTTTGGCTAGCGCTTGGCCACATTGCTCCATACGACCACGCCAAGAGGGGCGCGCGTGTGGATGGAGGGGGCTAAGCCCTATATAACTATATTATATAGTTAGAAAGTGGGTTTTTAACCACTTTTTGGTTTTTTTAAAATGTAATTAAGCCATTCTTAATGTAATTGGGAGTTATTGGGTGGTTTTTGAGCCTAACTTCTTGGAGGAAGTTGGAGGTGAGAAACTACCTTCCCAACTATATAAACAAGGCTTGTTTGAGGTCATGGGGACAACTTTGAGGGCATTCAAAGCAGAATGATGCTGAGGAGAAGCCAAGCCAAATCCAGTTTGAGGCAGAGAAGCTGTTGAGGAAGAGATGTTGTCAGACCATTTCTGAGAGCTCCGGACGTCCGTTTTGCGTGCCATTTTTTGTGCATGGTTCTAGAGATATGGAAAAACATGACCAGATCAGTCTTGTAGCCATTCATCATTGTAGCGATGTAATTTTGAGATTTCGAACAGAAATAAAGAAGCCTTCCTCACAGAGAAAAAGGCCCGGAGACATAGGCAAAGTTGTGGCGAACTCCGTTATCAATCTGCGTATTATGGTTTGTTGTTTATGCCTTTTATTGCATTTTAGATCTTTACATATGTGTATATGGCTGTATAATTCCTCTTCTTTCCTCATTCCTTCACTAAGTTTCTCAATGGTTAATTAATGCATGCAAAATTAAAACTCAACCATAAGTCATTCGAAAAATCCTGACGGATCAAAAAACCATGGAAAATTATCCCATGAGAGAAATTTAGCCCCTAAAATCGTCTATGATAAGAGGGACTTCCTTGGGTATCCTATACAATTTCATGTTCAAATTAATAATAACACTATGAGGCCTAGACTCATTTACAGCATGATGTTTCCATAAATAAGGTTTTCCCAAAAGAGCATTACAAAATTCGAGAGGAGAAACAAAACAAAATACCTCGTCTTTGAATGGATTGATTTCGTACGACAATTTCCACTGTTCGGTGACGCAGAGACTGATTCCTTGACAAAGCCATCCAATGGTGTAGGGTTGTGGGTGTGGCATTGTCGGCAGGGCCAGTCTCTTGACGACCTTTTCTGAGATGAGGATCTTCTGGCTACCGCTATCAACGATGAAGTTTTGTGGGGTGCCTTTTACCCACATATTGGAATGAAATATGTGATAACCTTCTTCTAGATCATCTGGTTCACCATGTTGGAGCTTCGTGCTAGCAATGATGTAATTGGGGTCCACGTCAATAATTTGTCTTCCCCTTTCTAGTTCTAACTCAGAGTCATAACCTGCATCTGATTCAGAGGCTTTCACTTCGGTGACCAGTGACTACTTTGAGCGACAATCAGTTGTGTTAATCCAAGGGATCTTATGGAAGTTGCACCACTTCCCGGTATCTTTCTTTGTATTTTAGGTTTCCTTCTTTTCTTGCAGATTGGATTGGTTGTTCTGATACTTTCCATGTTTTCTCTATCCTTTTTCCTACGGGTTGGGGCCACCCTTTTCTGGCTTTTGTTGTGAGGGGTTCCTAGGCCCAAATTTTTGTGTCTTTTGTTTGAGCTTATGCTCAATTTTGACAGCATATTGATAGGCTACGCCGAAGGACGAGATGTCGAAAAATTCCATTTCGGTCTGGATGTATCTATGTTGATCACCGCGATACTTGAGAACCATATGTCGCTCCAAATATTTGATACCCAACTTGGTGGACAAGGTATGGAAGATATTTGTGAACGCTGGTACTACTTGGTCTCTTTCTTTCCACAGTGTGGTCCATTTGGTATACAGTTCGTCATAACTTCTGACATGGTAGTATTGTAACTTAATAGAATACCTGAAGGATTCTCGGGTGGTTACGACTGTAAATAATGAGGGTTCCTCTATTTCCTTTTTCTCACAGAAATTTTCCCACCAATCTTTGAAAAGTTATGGACAAAAAATACCCTTCTAGTAGATTGAACCACTTGTCTAAAACATCTGCATCTATCTGACCTTCAAATATAGGAATATTGATGTTGATTTGTACCTTGAAGGGGGCGACACCTCTTCTGAATGAATACGCATCACTTGTTGGTAGTCTTCGAAGGATTTACGTGAAACTATCCATCATCTCGTTCCTCTTTTGTGTGAGGGCTTCCTCAAGAAACATTTTGAAAGGATCTCCTGTCCCATCATATTTATTTTCTCTTGCCATGAGAGGTCGCTTGGGCATCTAAGAGCTTTTGTTCTCAAGAGAAACAAGCTCGAGACCCAATTCTTTGTACTCTGACCTTGTTGGGGACATGGATTAAGACAACAAGGAGTAGACCGCTCTAATACCATTGATCCACATTTTATAAGCAAAACTAAATAAATACATATTATTAAGAGATTCTTAACACAAAATAACAGATATACATTCAAATTGGTCTTCTATTCAATAAGTAAATAAGATGAAACTGTAAAATGCAGTGGAAAATAAGCTTGTTGGAATGGTGGCATCTTATCTCTGAAAAGAGATGTGATGGTTGCGCTCATAAGAAATAATATCACTACAATGAGGCTCTGAAGGACCTTTTAAAATAAACAGGAATTTAAAAAACCATAGACATCCAGAAACCTAACCCTAGGATATGAAGTGACAAAAGTCATGTGGACCGTATTTGGGTAAGTTAGTACATCAACCTCCTAGGGTTGTAAATTTTTCATACGATCTCCATTTTAGGCACACGATATCCCATTGGAAATGTCTAACCGTGAAGAACGATTTTCAACTATCCCAGTTTAGTGCCTTTGGCAGTCACCTGGGACCAAAATTCCCAAACAAATGTAGTTTATAGCCTCAAAACAACCCTGGAAGTTTGGAACTCGAAAAACTGTCGAAACATTACCAAGGTGGAAAACTGTTTTTTGAGCTAGTGGAATAGGTGGGTGGCCACAGATATCCACCTGGATCCCAACTCTAATTCTTCTCCTGCTCAGGATAAAACAAATTATGGACCGATTGTCGTCCTTATCACCAGTTCTTCACTTTCTTCGATAGACCACTTCCTCTACTCAGGAAGACAAAAACCAACTTTAGAGAGAAGAATGTATTCCTCCTACACTAAAGCTCAAATATAGGCACTCTCTTACACTTAAGAAAAAGTGAAGAACAAAAGGTAAATTTTTTTTTTGCGTTAAGAAATTAACATCAACACATGACCACAACAACACCTAATAAACAACATCATAAGTAAAATAAGTACCAACTAATCATCATGGAAATAACTAACAACCCATTCAACGCATAAATGAAGGATAGTGACACATAAACATAAGTAGTGTAGCATATAAACACATCATAATCATCTTGAAATGATTTACAATACATACATTCAGATAATGAACATAAAATGACTACCCACCGAACCTACCTTGCAAGCAATGCTCAAGCCCAAGTTCCAATTGGTTTTAACCATTAAAGGTCTTAGGGATGGAGACTATTCTCAGGAACAAGGAGGTGTCTACATCCCACTAACAAACAAGTTCAATCATCAACTAGATCAATCCATCAATCATATTCATCAATTAATTATGGCGCAAGGGTAATCAATATCGTTCTCAATCATACACATGAGAGTAAACAATTCTAGAACAATCACATGTCGACTTTAGTAAGGAGCAAGATAAATCTAGTCACTAAATCAGTCATATATCTAATAAATTCATGACATCCAATTAGTTAACATTTAAATTCAAGGTGAAAACGAATAATGAAGAAGCAATCACACACCCACTTAAATTAAGGCGTGCAAGTACATTTTGTTACTAAACTAATAATGCATCACCATTGTTAAAAGGTGCATGGGTAATCAAGCTAAATCATGTTTACATCCATCGTTAATCCAATGTGCAAGCAATCCAATAATTTAATCAAAACATAATCCATGGCGCAAGGTAAATTTATAACTCAATCATTCATCAATTATTAATTATTCATTTCACTAGAGAAAACTCTCGATTTATCTCATGGCACAACCAATATATCTACTCAACCAATCATACATCAATTTAAGGGACACAATAGTAAATTATACACATATTGTAATACATCAACATTGTTCATAACACATAATTCATCAACATTTATATCATGGCGCGCAAATTATTTATTTAATTAAGTAATCGCCCCTCTACATTTTCAAGGTGCGCAAGCAATCTGATTGTTAAATTGATCACACATCATCATTAATCAAGGCGCACCCCTCGGATGGGGTTCTATTGGATAACACACATCAAGCGGAGCAGCCAGGAGAGAGCCTTTGTGGCGTCGGCCACATGACGACCGCATGCCTCTCCCT
This sequence comes from Picea glauca, assembly GCA_000966675.3. NCBI lineage: Eukaryota > Viridiplantae > Streptophyta > Pinopsida > Pinales > Pinaceae > Picea > Picea glauca. The sequence goes on along the minus strand of JZKD02S1773190.1, from coordinate 80,116 downwards.
CCCTCTTGCCTCATGCCTTTAAGTTCATCTCTCCCGAGAAAGGGCACCATTACTCTTTGTGGGCCCTACTCTGCCTTGCCATCCTTCTGATGGACCAACACCTTCGTTTGGCCTTTAGTCTACGCATGTGGTTATTTATGGAATCGCACCAGCTCCTCAGGTTATTTGAATTGCATCAGGGGCTCTAGATGGATCATTCCTTCCTGGTTTTTTTCTTCAGGGCCCAACCTCTTGTCCAAACTTTCCCTAGTCTATTGTCGCCCTCTCCTGGTCTATTCCTGGTTCATTTTCTCTCTCCTAATGTTTCATAGATGCCCAGGCTTAGAGGGAATTCCAAACGAGGGTCGGCCTGGAAGCCAAGCTGACCCCGTTTGGTTCTCCATCCCCCGCATGCTACACCTCCTCTTCGTCGACCACCTCATCCTCCTCTCTGGTGTAGTCGATCCAAACTCCAGCCAGCCTCTCGCTCCTCTCCACGTACCTTGCCAATAGATTGGAGGGGTTGGACTTCTCAATGACCTCACTGGATTACAACCCAAGACCTTCTAGAAATTTGACCTCTGCTTCACTTCCATGCCCATTGGTGCCTCCTAAATCTCCATCCTCCTAGTCACTTCAAGCCCTGCCTCTCGATTCTTGATATCATATGGATGGTCTGGAAGCTAGCCAAAATTCATGTAAGCAACACCACTCTCGAGTTGGCTCCAATGTTGATCTAGACTATGAATGGAAAACATGCCTCACACTACTGCAGATCCTGGTATTCGAATTGCAACGTGACATGGATGACCTCTGGTTCTTCCTAGAGACCCTGGATGGCAAGGCCTCTCAACTACTGCATTTTCTCTCAGCAATGAAGAGTGCTTCTCACCCCGCAGTAGAGGCAACCCAAGTAACAACAGCTTCGACACTAGTGTTGGCACCAGCTCCCTCACTGGAAACTTCAGACCAGGTTGAGCCAGACCATGAGGAGAAGGGGCTTCCATCCAAGTTGTAGGACATCCAACAAGAGGGGAACGTGCCACCATAGTTGGAGGATGCCTTGCAACTGGATGGGACACCAGTAGAGGAGGAGTTGCCTCATCCTGGGGACTCAAAATCCGAAGCCTTCATCCTAGATGCATGGTTGCATTACAACCCATATCGATGATATGTCTAAGTGTCTTTGTTGCCTTTTTTTGTGCATGGACACATTTTCTTCGCCACCTCTCCTCCAAATGTCTATGGTTATTATGGTTATGTTTCCAATTTCCACTCTTGTAATGGTCATCGTTACAGGCCAGAAATTTGGACTCTCTTTACATCAGTGGATGTCTAAGACTTAAGCTATTATGTGGTTCAGTTGGCTGAGCTGGTTTCCCCTCAGGGGAAGCTCAGTGTTTACTTCCTAAAACTATGGAAGTTTTTTGTACTCTCTGATTTTGATAGACTTTTATAAAATATTTATTAAGAAAACAAAAACATTAATCAAGGCACTCATGTAATCAAATCACATCCAAAAATTCAATAAATATATTTTCATACATGTCGCAAAATAAGTATCTATTCTAATTCACGCGCAAAGTATTCATGTTTTTCAATGAGGTTTACAATTTACATTTTAAAGTACCAAACTTAGGTGCTATTGATCTACAATAGTACTTTAACAATTTAATTCATACTCAAGTAAATTCGATACATCACCTATAATGCATGCACGAATAGAATTCTTTCATTCATTTATAGACTGACCCCATAATAAATCAACCATTTAGTAGAGCCTTTCATTAAGAGGTCATAGATATCTAAAATGCTCATTAAAATTAACATTGAGACATAAAATTACAATTAACAACAGATATTAAACTTGAAGACTTCTACACATCATAAGGAAAAGGATACATATAAAACTATGTGATCTCATTGAAAGAAGATATATCCCTTTGAATATTACTAACTAAAATCAAATGAAACTAAAGGATACTCCAATGTGCAGGGCATATTCTAATGCCAAAAAAAGGTTTAGGAATAAGAAGAAAGAAGGGACTTAATAACTCAGAGACATGAAGAAAAATGAACAGTTGGTAAATTCCCCAACAATGCATAGATAATGAAGAAAGTTATGGGAAAAAATAGTGAGCAACATGTAGAGATAAAGAAGGTAAAAAATCATGTTGGTTCCCCCACAAGATAGCAAGTTTTACACAAAAAAAACACAGAGATAAAGATGGTAAAAATGCATGTTGGTTTCCCCCACAAGCTAACACCTTTTACACATAAAAACATAGAGATAAACATGGTATAATTGCATGCTAGTTTCCCCCACATTCTGAGCACGGTTTTACACCAAAAAATAAGAGGTAAGGAGGGTAAAAAGTATTGCTAGTTTCCCCAATAGTCTAACCACGTGTTTACACAAAAACATAGAGGTAAGGAGGGTAAAAAATATTGCTAGTTTCTCCCATAGTCTGAGCATGTTTTTACACCAAAAACATAGAGGTAAGGAGGGTAAAAAATCTTGCTAGATTACCCCACCATCTGAGCACCATTTTACACCAAAAATGTAGAGGTAAGGAGGGTAAGAACTCTTGCTAGTTTCCCCCACAGTCTGAGCATGTTTTTACACAAAAAATGATGTAGGAGCATCGCCAGCAGCGAGCGATCACGGGGGTGGAAGATAGCTGGGATGAGAACCATCGCATTTTAGCATGTTGCAAAAGTGTTTTGGAATGTTTTTGAAACATTAATGTAATAAGGCATACCTTGCATTTATATTTTGGAGTATGTAAACAGATCATGAGCGATTTTCTCTCATTTGTACTAGGTAGAGGCATTTATGCATAGTTAATGTAAGTAGGTAGATTTAAATTCCATATTAGACAGTTTAGAGTGTAGGAGAGAAAACCGACTATACACACCCTCACCTTTGTATCGTTGGAACATTAAAAATTAGAGATCATTGAGAATAGAGAAGAAGAGAGATGTAGCAGAGAGTTGAGAAGAAGAACTCATGTATAGGAGCTTTGAATTAATATATGAAGCTTTAATTCGCATTATGGTGTTATGATGTTTTCTGTGTATACATGCTTAATGGTATGCTTATGGCTCTTTATTCTCTTTGTTATGCATTTGCTTTAATATTGTGTGAATGTATGATTTCATGTTAAATGTTTCAAGTCTGAGAGAGAGAGAGAATGACTTTCAATTGTTTCTCTTCCTGAGTGAGAAGTTTATTCAAGGAGTGCAGTGAAATCATCTGCAAGAAGTGCGTTGATGGATATTCAGAGTTTATCTCTGAAAGCTCAAGAGGGATACGTTGTTCTCATTCCGGCAGAAGTGCAGGTGAGACACAGGAACCGTGCAAGGTGTGCGTAGGCCGATTGAAAGTTGAGAACTTATCAACCAATGGGTGAATCGGAAGACTACTATTGCAAAAAAGTGCACAAAGTCGAGAGAATCAAATACTTAGAAGTATTTGAGGGACTGCTGCAAGAAGTGCATGCAGGAGTCTTATTGAATACTCGAGGTTGCAAGGAAAGATCAAGAGGGTTAGTGACTTGAGATAAACAAGGGGGAGACGAAGCAAAGTCATTTTGCAGAAGTTAAATCCAAAAGGAAGAACCTTGGTTTATTTCGCAGGAGTTATCAAGGAGCAACAAGCGGTTGAAATTCTCTGTGGGGAATTCCCGAAATCACGAGGACCGTAGGATCCAAGGAAATTTCAGGGTGGTTAGAGGAAAGCGAGCTTACCGCTCTAGGATCTATAATAAAAGTGGAACGTTGATTGTTCTTTGCACAAGCTGTCAGATCATTTCGTCATTTCGGGGATGCTAGTGACAAGGAGTCGAGTGTCGTGGAGCAAAAATCCCAAAGTCATGAGTTGTGATAGGACATAGATTAAAGTTTCAGGATTTCAGCACTTTGGGTGTTGGGAAACGGAGAAGGCAATTCTTTGGGAGCAAAAGTCATGAAAACCCGAAAGAGTGACAGGTGGCAGGAGTCTACGTCAAAGATAGAAAACTGCAAGGACAACAGGTGCCGTGTTTTTGTCAATTGGCAGAGTCAAATTTTGTTGACCGTTTCGGGGTTCGGAAGTTGAAGGACGAAGATCCTTGCATTTGGATTCGCAAAATCGTGAAGTCTGAAATCCCAATGAAGTGAGAAGGTTGTTGAAAATTCAACCTTTGCTGAGTGCATCGGAGTTTGGCAATTCGGGTTTCGGTAGTTGTAGAGATAAGAACCTTTGACAACAGGAATCGTGAAATCATGAAACCTAAAGTCCCAAACTTGCGAAGGGTGCAATCCTATTTCGGTTAAGGAGGTTTGGGTTGATTCTTCGTGTTTGATCACACGGGCACACCCACAAGGACTTGTGGATACATTTTTGAGTGTGAAGGGTATTTCCGGAGGGGTAACCAAAGAGTTAGTTAGACTCAAAGGGAATATTAGAACGATCATGCGTGGACCTTGGACCGGAGGGTTTGGGGGTTTACGTCAGTTGTGGTATCAGAGCACAGAAAAAGTTCTCTGTTTTCTGTAGCAGAGGAAGGAAAAATATTTCTCATCCATGCCGCTGAGAAGAAGAGATAGACCAATGCCTGATCCAGCAGTGGAAAGGGAAATGTGTGAACTATGTGCTAGGCTTTATGCCATGGAGACAACATAGAGGCGCACAGTTGACACTAGAGATATCAGTGAAGCTGACAGTGAAAATGAAGCTATACATGGAGAAGAAGTCATAGTCGAAGACGTTGTATATGAATGCCTATTCAGGGTTGTCACAAGGATAGGTGCCAGGGAAAAAATGGAGATTCCCATGTATGAGGGAAACTTGGATGTTGAAGAGCTTCTATATTGGATTAGAGCTCTAGATAAATATTTTGACTATGAGGATGTCAAGGAAGACAGGAAAGTCAAACATGTTGTCACAAGACTTAAAGGGCATGCAACATTATGGTGGGATGAATTGTAGGCTGATAGACACTGCAAAGGCAAGCAGAAAATCAAGAGTTGGGATAGAATGGTTGCAAAGATGAAAGCAAAATTCATACCCAAGGATTATCAAATTACTCTATTTTGGAGAATGAAGAACTTGAGAGAGAAGTTGATGTCAGTGAAAGAATACACTGAAGAATTCTACAAACTAAACATCAGGGCAGGTCATCGGGAAAGTGATGATGAAAAGGTTGCCAGATACATGAATGGTCTGAGATATGACATCCAAGATGAGATGAGCATAATGATCATTCGGACTATAGAAGATGCTTATCAGATGGCTCTGAAAACTGAAGAAAAACTGAGCCGAAAGCAAGGTCAAAGAGGCCGAGGAAGAATTCATACCAGAGGCAAAACAATTTCCCAAGACAGAACTCAGAGACCTCAAGAGGAGGGAAAGACACCTCAAACTTAGCATGAGAGAGGAGGAGGCTCACAGAGAGGATAGTATGATGATAATAATGCTTTTCCTCATACCAGAGGAAGAGGAAGAGGCAGAGGTGGAGAAATAAAATGCTTTACCTATGGAAAAAACAGACATAAATCCTATGAATGCCCATATAAAAAGAAAGAAGGAGGTGAAACTCACATTTCCGAAGCACAGAGACGAAATGTTGAGGCAGAAGATGCTAAGGGCGGAAGATCACTGATGATGAGAAAAGTTCTCTTAACGCCAGAGAAAGAGGCAGAGAACCCAGTCCAAAGGAACAGACTTTTTTGGACTGCTTGCAAGACCAAAGATAGGGTATGCAAAGTCATCGTGGATAGTGGTAGCACAAAAAATCTCATTTCTACAGAGATGGTAGAAAATATGGAGCTAGAGACTATCATACATCCAATCCCATACAGAGTTTCATGGATACAAAAAGGACATCAGGTAAATGTCACTAAACAATGTTTAGTTGAATTTAAAATAGGAGGATATAAAGATGAAATACTATATGATGTCATTCCCATGGATGTTTGTCATCTATTGCTAGGTAGACCATAAAAATATGACAGAAATGTGATTCATAATGGGAGAAAGAAAACATACACCGTGGAGAAGAATGGGAGAACTCATATGTTGTTTCCAATTAAGGATAAAGAAGTGAAACCTGAGGTAAGCAACATTGTACTTCTCATGAGTAGAAAGGAACTGCTTAAGGAGGTTAAGAAGAAGGAAGATACATAATTCATTGTAGTCAGGAAGCCTAGAATTGTTTTAACCGGTATAAGAGTGGATGATTTACCAGAGGAAATCCAGGAGTTTTTGGAAGAGTTCGTTGATATAGTAGTGGACGAACTACCTCGTTCGTTGCCACCTATCATAAGTATAAGCCATCATATTGATCTTATACCTGGGGCTAGTTTACCAAACAAAGCAGCGTACAGATTGATGCCACAGGAAAATGAAGAGGTCAAGAGATAGGTTCAAGATTTAATGGACAAAGGGTTGATTAGAGAGAGCTTGAGTCCATGTGATGTTCCAACAGTGCTTAGCCCAAAGAAATATGGAGGTTGGAGGATGTGCATAGACTCGAGGGCGATAAATAAGATTACCATCAGGTATAGATTTCCATTTCCAAGGATGGATGACTTGATGGATTGCTTGAGTGGAGCAAGATTCTTTTGAAAGATAGATTTGAAAAGCCAATATCATCAAATCTGAATGAGAGAAGGTGATGAATGGAAGATAACATTCAAGACAAATGAAGGGTTGTATGAATGGATTGTTATTCCATTTGGCTTAGCAAATGCACCTAGTACTTTCATGAGATTGATGAATGAAGTCCTAAAGGATTTCATATGAAAATTTGTCATCGTATATCTTGATGATATATTGATTTTCAGCAAGACAGAAGCTGAACACTTGAAGCATTTGGCTACAGTGATGAGGAGATTTCAGCAAGAAAAGTTGTTGATAAATATGAAGAAATCAACATTTATGAGGACAGGACTCAATGATTTGGGTTTTGTTATCTCTGCAAATGAGCTGAAAATGGATCCAAAGAAGGTGGATGCCATTAAGAATTGGCCATCGCTGAAGAGTATATTTGAAGTTAGAAGTTTCCATTGATTGGCTAGTTTCTACAGGAAATTTATCAGAAATTTCAGTGGAATTAGTGCACTGATGATAGACACGGTGAAGAAAATACATAAGTATTTTCAATGGATAGAAGAAGAAGAGAAAAGTTTCAACTTGTTGAAGAGGAAGATTACTGGACAGCCAATTCTGGTGTTGCCAGATTTTAGTAAGACATTTCAGGTCAAATGTGATGCTAGTGGATTTGCAATTGGAGTGGTCTTGAGTTAAGATGACAGGCCAGTCGCATACTTTAGTGGGAAATTGAATGAAGTGAAAGTTAAGTACTCCACATATGAAAAATAATTTTATGTTGTCATACAAGCACTGAAGAAGTGGAGACATTATTTGGTTCCTAAAGAGTTTGTTTTGTACAACGATAATCATGCTTTACAATTCATGACTCAACAGGACAAGATGAACCAAAAGCATGCAAAATGGGTTGAATATATGCAAAATTTTACTTTTGTAATTAAACATATTTCTGGAACTGCTAACAAAGTTGTTGATTCTTTGAGCAGGAAATGTTTGTTGATGCAGGAATTCAAAGTCAAAACTTTGGGTTTTGATAATCTCAAAGAAATGTATAGAGACGATCCAGATTTTAAAGAGGTGTATGAGGCATCTGAGAATCCAATTCTTAGGGACAAATGTCAATGTAATGAATATATGATCCAAGATGGATTATTATTTAGAGGCAATCAATTATGTATTCCAAAATGCTCCATGAGGGAGAATCCGCTGAAAGAAAAACACAGTGGAGGATTGGCTGGACATTTCGGTCATGATAAGACATTCTCAAAGTTGAATGGCTTGTATTTTTGACCAGGGATGAGGACAGATGTAAAAATATTTGTGTACAGATATAGAATTTGTCACCACACAAAGGGAAAAAGGCAGAACACAGGGTTATACCAGCCATTACCCATACCTGAGAGGTCATGGGATGCAGTGAGCATGGATTTTGTATTAGGGCTGCCAACGAAACAAAGAGGTTGCGATTCAATCTTTGTGGTAGTCGATAGATTTTCACAGATGGCACATTTTATACCATGCCAGAAAATCAGCGACGCAACTCACATTGCAAACCTATTTTTCAAAGAAGTTGTCGAACTTCACGGCTTGCCAAGAAGTATTTTTTCATATCGAGACACCAAGTTCATGGGACATTTCTGGAGGACTTTATGGAAGAAGTTGGGGACAAGTTTTTCATTTAGCTCAACTTATCATCCTTAGATGGATGGGCAGACATAAGTTATAAAAAAATCTTGGGAGATTTTCTAAGGAGCCTAGTGACTAAACACCATAGTCAGTGGGATCACATTCTGCCACAGGTGGAATTTGCTTACAATGATTCAATTAACAGAAGCACAGGGCAGAGTCCATTTCAAATTGTTTATGGAATGCAACCCAGAGGAGTGTCTGAACTGAAATATTCAGAACAGACTGAATTCAGAAATGCTAGTGTGGAGGATTTTGCAGAAGCAATGAAGGAACTTCACATCCAAGTGAGGGAACGTTTGCAAACATCGAGTCAAGAGTATAAACATAGAGCAGATCAACACAGGCGAGAACTTCAGTTTGAAGTTAGTGATCTGATTCTTTCACATCTGAGGAAGGAGAGGTTCCCAAGGGGAACATATAACAAACTAAAAATGAAAAAGATTGGACCATGCAAGGTCTTGAAGAAATTTGGGGCAAACGCATATGAGATTGAATTACCCGATGGGATCGAAATTTCAGCAATATTCAACATCTCAGATTTGTACCCTTATAGAGCTGGAAAAAAAGGAGCAAAGAATGGACAAACAGAGGTTCAGTGGACTAAACAAATGCCTATAGCTGAAAAGGCACAGATGGAAAGTATACTTGAGAAGAGGGTCAGCAAGAATACCAGGAGGAAAGAGTATTTTGAATACATGGTCAAATGGAAGGGACATCCAGTTGAATACGCCAGCTGGGAAAATGAAGAAAAAATTCATAAGCATGGACAGACTGTGCAAGAGCTCATGAACATGAGTCCATGAAAAATTTTAAGCGAGGGAGGATGATGCAGTAGCATTTCCAGGAATAAGCGAACGTGGGGGTGGAAGACAGTTGGGATGAGCGCCAACACATTTTAGCACGTTGCAAAAGTGTTTTGGAATGTTTTTGAAATATTAATGTAATAAGTCATACCTTGTATTTATATTTTGGAGGATGTCAACAGATCATGAGCGATTTTCTCTCATCTGTAGTAGGTAGAGGCATTTATGCATAGTTAATGTAAGTACGTAGATTTAAATTCCAGATTAGACAGTTTAGAGCGTAGGAGGGAAAACCGACTATAGACACCCTCACCTTTGTATTGTTGGAACATTAACAGCCAGAGATCATTGAACATAGAGAAGAAGAGAGATGTGGCAGAGAGTTGAGAAGAAGAACTCATGTACATGAGATTTGAATTAATATATGAAGATTTAATTCAGATTATGGTGTTATGATGTTTTCTGTGTATACATGCTGAATGGTATGCTTATGGTTGTTTATTCTCTCTGTTATGCATGTTATTTAATATTGTGGGAATGTATGATTTCATGTTAAATGTTTGAAGTCTGAAAGAGAGAGAGAATGAGTTTCAATTGTTTCTCTTCCTGAGTGAGAAGTTCTTGCAAGGAGTGCAGGGAAATCATCCACAAGAAGTGCGTTGACGGAGATTCAGAGTTTATCTCTGAAAGCTCAGGAGAGATACCGTTGTTCTCATTCCCGTAGAAGTGCAGGTGATACATAGGAACCATGCAAGGTGTGTGTAGGCCAGTTGAAAGTTGAGAATTTATGAACCAAGGGGTGAATCGGAAGACTGTTGTTGTAGAAAAGTGCACAGAGTTGAGAGAATCAAATACTTAGAAGTGTTTGAGGGATTGTCGTAAGAAGTGCACACAACAATCTTATTAAAGACTTGAGGTTTCAAGGAAAGCTCAGGAGCATTAGTGCCTTGAGATAAACAAGGGGGAGATGAAGCAAAGTTGTTTTGCAGAAGTTAAATCCCCGAGGAAGAACCTTGGTTTATTTCACAAGAGTTATCAAGGAGCAACGAGTGGTTGAAATTCTCTGTGGGGAATTCCCAAAATCATGAGGACCATAGGATCCAAGGAAATCTAGGGTGGTTAGAGGCAGGTGAGATTACCTCTTTAGGATATAGAATCAATGTGGACCGTTGATCGTGCTTTTCACAAGCTGTCATATCATTTCAGTATTCCAGGGATCCTAGCGACAAGGAGTCGAGTGCAGTAGAACAAAAATCCCGAAGTTGCAAGTTGCGATAGGAACTGGATTAAAGTTTCAGGATTTCAACACTTTGGGTGTTAGGAAACGGAGAAGGAAATTCTTTGGGAGCGAAAGTCCTGAAAACCCGAAAGAGTTACAGGTGGCAGGAGCCTACGTCAAATATAGAAAACCACAAGGATGACAGGTGGTGTGTGTTCGTCAATTGGCGGAGTAAAATTTTGTTGACCGTTTCGGGGCTCGGAAGTTGAAGGACGAAGAGCCTTGCATTTGGATTCGCGAAATCGTGAAGTCCAAAATCTCGATGAAGTGAGAAGCCTGTTGAAAATTCAACCTTTGTTGGGTGTATCGAAGTTCGGCAATTCGGGTTTCGGTAGTATTAGAGATAAGAACCCTCGACAACAGGAATCGCGAAATCGCAAAACCTGAAGTCCCGAACTTGCGAAGGGTTCGATCCTATTTCGGTTAAGGAGGTTTGGGTTGATGCTTCATGTTTGATCACGTTGTCACACCCATAAGGACATGTCGATACATTGTTGAGTGTGAAGGGTATTTCCCATGGGGAAACCAAAGAGTCAATTAGACTCAAAGGGCATATTAGAACGATCCTGTGTGGACCTTTGACTGAAGGGTTTGGGGGTTTGCGTCAAAAAACGTAGAGGTAAGGAGGGTAAAATCTCTTGCTAGTTTCCCCCACAGTCTAAGCACGTTCTTACACAAAAATTGTAGAGATAAGGAGGGTAAAAAATATTTCTAGTTTCTCCCATAGTATGAGTACGTTTTTACACCAAAAACAGAAAGGTAAAGGGGGTAAAATCTCTTTCTATCTTCCCCCACAGTCTGAGCATGTTTTACACCAAAAACACAGAGGTAAGGAGGGTGAAAACTCTTTCTAGTTTTCCCCAGAGTCTGAGCACGTTTTTACACAAAAAACGCAGAGGTAAGGAGGGTAAATTGCTTGGACGTCCTTCAGCAAAAACGCAGAGGTGGAATGTGCATTGGCAGAGTAAAACTTAGTTGGAGAGTGAGAAAAAACGTGGGTAAATTGCCTGGGCGTCCTTCAACAAAAACGCAGATGTGGAGTGTGCATTGGTAGAGTAAAACTTCATTGAAGAGTAAGAAAAAATGTGGGTAAGGATGAGAATAATTTTTTATTAGTTCCATATTAATTTTGGCGGAAGTGACCTCATTAGAGAAAAATTATGATTTGTAAAAGAATGTGTTATGGATTTGATAGTACAAACTCAAGTTCAAATTAAAGGGAAGTGATCAAACATTTTGCATGTAGACATTGGAGCTCAGATTGAAATTAACCAGGCGATGATGAAACATTATGTATGTAAACTTTCAAGCTCAGATTTGGAATTAACAATGGCGATGGTCAAACATTTATATATGTATATATTCAACAACAACTCATATTTGAAATTAACAAAGGTGGTGGTCAAACATTTATATATGTATACATTCAAGATTATATTTACATTACAAATGCTGGTGTAATTATTAGAAATCCTCCTCTAGCATTTATAAAAGCATCTAGGAGCTTATCTCTTGATCTTAATATCTCACACAATTACGCAAGGTAAAAAAAAAACTAGATTATACAAATTAATCCAATGCGATTACAAATTTAAATAAAAATACCGTAACCGAACGCGAGAAGTCGATGATGATCTCTCGTGCTTGCGTTCCATTCCGTTCTCCGCTTACTAACTGTGAAGACATCACCAGTACCTCCCAACCAACGCTAGGGGTAATCGTCTTTCCCCTTAGCCCCCTGAGCCGCAAAGGGGCCACACACAAACACAATAAAAAAACTATAGTTTCCATCTCACCTCACAAGGTCAAGCTATCAATCTCTCTTTTTCGAGCTAGGTATCCCAACTCTCACAAGAAAATCTGTCAAATAAATTTCGACGGAATAACTTTACACATACCAGTCATGATACATTCCTCATCGTAGCCATTTATTTTATAGAATTTTTCTTAGTGTCCACTTGACAATTTCACATTAAATTCATTTTTTTTAATTAATTAGGAATTAATATCCCGCGTACATTTGTCACTCGACCCCTTAGTTGCACCAAAAATTCACTATTTAATTTAATTAAATGTCAATTTCCCTCACCCATCCTAAAATCACTCCTAAAATCATTTTTAGTTGTCCCTTTATTCCATCTATTTATTTTTTAATGGTTGATGCCTTTCTAAAACTTAGTTCTGTTTAATTTAAGATTTTTTTTTAGTTAGACTAGACTAGATTCCTTTCTATGTTTCCACATTCATTTTTATATTTATTTCCTTTCTTATCTTAGATCCAATTTGGTATTCTTTTTCACACATTTATATAATTAAATATTTAGATATGGATTTTGAATCTTTCAATTCCTAACTTGATTTTTCTTCATCCCCCATCATTTATTCAATTTATTGTTAAAATTTTTGTGTTCTTACCCACTTTAGACTTAGGTTCAAATTTTTACTAGGCTTAGAATTTTTAAGGAAATTTTACAATTAATAAAAATTACTCATTTAATCATTATGTTAATTCTGACCATGTCAAAACAAATATTGTTTTCTATGCACCTAGGTTCATTGAATGACGTTTATTAAATATCACGACGTACCCTTATAGATGCACTCTGTTCCCCAAAGGTGCCACCTGCCTTTATTTAAATTTTAATTATGTGACGTGCCCTTCAAGATGCACTATGTGCTCCAAGGGTATCACTCTCATTTGACTGATTTTTGTAGTTGTCCAACCCTTGGTATCAATTCTCCATCATGCGACCTTGTGAGAGACTAAGGGTCTCTAAGGAATAAGGACCCTACCTTATTGCATTCCCTTTAGAATCTTCATGAGTGACTGTCTCAGTCTGCCCTCATGACATCGTGGATCTCTCAAACTAGGTAGTGATTAACCTACAATCTGAGCCACGTCGAGACTACTATTAGGTTGTGGCAGGGTTGTTTTCACACCTCTCCCTCAATATATGGTTGTTGTGCATGGACTCTTTACTTCTTATGTGAGTCTGATTAGCAGGAAATCATTAGCCATATATAGTGCACTCCCTGACTCAATCTAGAGTCCAAGGAGGTCCATTGATGCCATGGACATCCTCGATCTGTCAAGTTCCCTGCACACTCAGGAGAAACCCATCAATAGCACCTGTCTATACATATATATTAAATAACATAACATCATAATCCAACAACATCATCATACAAATCTGTAAACAAAACATACAACCATATATGCAATAATAATTATAAATATTTATTGTAATTAGATACGAAATTAATATTATAGAAGATCCTTTTATTTATTTGTGAAACGATATTTTTACCAAAAGAATGTATATCCTTTATTTTCCAGTATTTTTATTTTTCTTTTTATTTTTGAGAGAAAATATATTTTCTCAAATACTAAATTCATGTTGTTGTTGATGATGATGATTAACGTCTAGTGAGACTAAATTGGTCCATTTGAACTTAATATGGTAAGGGATTACTTGAATTCTTCAGAATTTTATTTCTATACTAAAAAGGAATTAAGACAAACATTCCAAGATCACCATAGCTTGTTGAGTTAAAAAATCATTAAGAGAAAAATTCCAAGGTCACCATAGTTTTGTTGAGTTAGAAGGTTACGATGGTTGGTAGTGAAATAAATGTTTCAAAATTTTAGATCTAATCTCGATATATGCTACACAATCTAAGAGAAAGTGTTTTTCATATTCAAGCCTCTTAGCGTCACAAATGTGACCAAATCTTTCATCCAAGGGCATTTTAGGAATTGTGATTGCTTCTATATAATATTTTAATTTTATTTTCCCTCTAACTCTTTATGACACTACATTTTCTCCTTAAATTTTGATCTAATAATGCTTTTAATATTATTCTTATTCTACAAAATGTTGTCTTCCTTTACTCCCCACCAGTTTAGCCAAGATTGGGCATATTTATGCCATCCTCGCTTTCGAAGGTGGTTTTGGATGGAGTTTGAAGAAATTTTATGAAGACTCTTTTATTCCATGTTGTTTAACTTGTTCTTATAGAATCGGTCTCTCGTTATAGTCGTGCCCTCAATGGAGGAAATGATTACTTCTGTGAGTAGAAAGGATATGGTGTATTTCCTTTAATTTTTAGATTATAAGTTATAATGTTATTTTGAATATGCTTTGTATTTCTCCACAAATCTTTAGAGATACTGAATCCCCAAACATGACATCCACATAGAATAACAAGAGTAATGAGAGTCTCAAGAAGGTGTTTTTTCTTATCCCATATCAAAAGGTCTATTTTTTTTTAAATGTTTTCAAGCCCACAATAAGATTTCCATCCTCCATTTATACTTAGCTCAATGTTGTAATTCATGTTGAGCTTCTGGTGAATATCGTTCCAATATGTGTGCATGAAGGGACTTCCTCCATGTTGTTGGTGTCATATACAAAAGTATTGTAGGTGATATTATCGGATTTGATTATCATGACTTATATTTTGTGAGTATTAAAAGTCATAACCATATTGGATTACAAATCCCTGGGGATTCTTAGTTTCTTGCTAAGATCATCGAGAATCCTTGCCATAAGATCAATATCATAATCTAAAGAAGAAGTATGATGACTATACTAGTGAGAGTTGGACCAACATAATATGCTTCTTCAAAAAAACCTTCTAACTTGTCAATGTATATGCCAAAAAGGGTAGGGGTCAAGGGACAACCTTGCTTGACTCTAATATTGTAGTTAATTTCTTTTGAATAGACCTCAGTGTTCCTAAAATTGGCAATAATGTTCTCATACAACTTTATTGGAGCCTACCTAAACTTCAAAGAGACATTTATCTCTTCCAATCTATCCTAAGGGTGTGTCCTCGGTCTTATGTCAGAAGATTTCCTAAAGTCAACAAAACAACACATGAGATTGGTTTTATTATTATGACACTCCTCCACGATGATCCAAAGGGTAAAAAGGTGTTCCATAGTTGAATAATATGTCCTAAATCCATCTTTTTATTTAGCTCTTTTTCCATAACTTTCTAGCTATAGACTAATCTTCTTTTCCAAAATAATTCCATATAGCTTGGCTAAAATAAAGCTAGTCATAATGTTCGTATAATTATAGGGAATGTTATTATCCCCACTTTTAAAAGTAGGTACAATGAGGCTTTGTGTCCAGGGTTTATGRAATCCTTGTTTTCTTCCTAAATTGAAGAGCTTGTGTATGTGAGGGATGAGGATAGACCCTCTAATTTTAAAATTTTTAGCATGGTATCCTTCACTATCCTTAGATTTCTCGTTTTTGTGCTAAATTGAAGATCTTGTGTATGTGAGGGATGAGGATAGCGCCTAAAATTTTAAAAATTTCTCATTTGGGAGCCGCGTAACCCCAAAATCTATGTATTCCATAGAAAAACTTCATACTCAATATGAAAAATTGGAATTTTCCTCGAGATATTCTTAGGATCAAGCTTAGATAGGTGTAAAAACAACTCTTGCTTTCTAATTGTTTTTCTAGAACTTTTACATTCGTTATCATACCAGGGGGGTTGTTAAGATCTCTTTACATTATTATTTTTTTCATCTTACATTAGCAATTTATTAAATTTAATATGAATTAACATATAAAAATTTCTAGTCCCCGAGGTGTAGGATAGTCGGTGACGGCGTGTGCTGTTAAGGCACTCCGTGATGTTAAAGTCACCAGTTCGAAACCTGTGGGGAAAAAAAATCCAACCATATTAAGGGTTGGTATGGCTCAGGCCGGGTGCGATCCCCGACTGATTTTGACGGCTTAGATTCCCCCGAGTCTCGGTTTCTCAGCCACAGACTAGTCCCGTAGGTCACGGACAAACTAGCAAACAAAAAAGAAAACATATAAAAATTTCTCTTAAATTTAGATATTAATTCAAATATTAGTTGTAGAGTTCAATTTGATTTTTTTTCATAATCTTTATTTTGGATTTAAATTGTTGGTTAAGGTGTTAGAAAAATATGAATGGAATATGAAGTATCACTTTCTAAATTTAATTAAAAAGTAGTTAAAACTTTTTATAATTGATGATGATGATGATGATGATTAACCTCCACTAAGACCAAATTGGTCTATGGGACCTTAAGAGGGTAAGTGATTACTTGTGATTATTTAGAATTTTGCTTCTGTGCTAGAAAAACATTAAAATAATATTTCCGAGATCACCATAGTTTTGTTGAGTTAAGAGGTTTGGAAGGTTGGTAGTGTGAAAAATATTTTGAAAATGAGATCTAAAGTGATTTTCATCTTCAACCTTCTTAGTGTCACAAATGTGACATAGTATTTCATCCCATGGGGTTTTAGGAGTTGACCAACACCCAATTTCACTATAGAGCTTGTGAGAATTTTTTCTGATCTTAACAATGTTTTTTTTTTTCTTTACACTTGTCAAAATAGATAGATAATTTTTCTCTTCTAGATTACGATTAATTTTTTTTTATAAAATTTTGAAAAAATATTTAATATGAAACCCAATTTTTCCTAAATTTGTATTTAAATGTTAAAATTAAAATTAAGCTCACTAGATGGATTTAGAAAAAAAGTTCCATATAAAGTTGATTTTTCATTGTGTAGCTTAGTCAATTAAAAAGGACGAGAAGAAGTGAAATTCAAGGATGGGCATAAGAAGTGAATAAAATAGGAAAGATGTTTCATTTAGTTAAAATTGAAAATGAATGGGATGAAAAAACGTAATTTAAATGTATTTCATGTGATTTAATGAAATTGAAGTTACTCATTGATTAAAATTCAAGGCGGTTGAAAAGAAGGGAAGAAAATAAAAAAAATGTTACATTTAATTAAAATACAATTAATGCATTCCATTAAAAGATGTAATTTAAATGTATTTTTGATTTGAGAAAAAAGAAATTAATTATAATTATATATTTAAATAAAAATATATAAAATAAATTAATGGTATAAGAAATCATCATAAATTTGATAAAAAAAATTAATATAAATATTAAAAATAATAAATAAAATTCCATGAATAATAAAATAAAGTATATAAAATTTTGTTTAATTTTAAATTCAATATAATCCTTCAAATTCCATAAAAAAAAATGGATTTCTAAAAATAAATTAATATTCTAAATTAATAAAATCAAAATCCAAAAATTTACTTAGACATTCAACAAAGTATAAAGCGAGGAATCCTTGACCTAAAGAGAAATTGTAGCAAAACATCCGCTGGAAAAGCTGTGAAGAGAGAAAGACTTGGTGAGTTGAATGCAATTAACCAACAAATCAAGGACGAAAATTGGGAGATGAATAATTTGTGTTGTCCCTTTGACCTGTTTATGGTCACTTGTTGGACATAGTAAAATTAGATTCTTTATGTTATCTTATTAGGGATTATTTTGGGTGGTTTCATGCAGTGGTGTAGTACCATGCAAGGTAGTAACACCTTCTAAGGAAAAAAAAATTACTCACAATACTCCAGCTAGTTTTGTTGATTTTTTTGAATTATAATTTTAAAATCAAAACCCTTTTAAGAAAGAAAAATTTACTTACACTCTCCAACTAGTATTGTTTACTTTTATCAAGTTTAAAACTTTAAATGTTTATTTAGACTTGTTAAACCCTTCTGGAAATTGTTTTTGTATTTTAATTATTAATAAATTTGTTTGAAAATCTTTATTCTATTATAATTATTAATAAATCTGTTCATTAAACTAAACTTACTTTAAGTATTTTTGAAAGTGTCAAAAATTGTAATAACTAAGTTGTTCCCAAAATAATGAAAACCTTGCTCTCCAAAAATATAGTACACTGGTGAAAGTTAAATTGCCGTAAGAATTTGTCCCTGTAATTTTAATGACAAGTTGAATTGTGAAGAATTATGTTCATTAACTTTACGTGTCTTGTTTTTGCGAGGTGAAATGAAAAATAGTCAAACTTAAATTTCCCTCTGGTTTCAGTGGTGAGTTTTGTAAAGCAACAAAGCTTTCTTGATATAAAAGAATAATTCAACTAGAATGTACATTAACTCTGTCGTCTCAATTTTGGGAGGTGAAATGAGCCATGTATGTATTTTTGGAAAAAAGAGGATGTAAGTTTGAACTGAGTTTGATTGTAGATTCGGGTTATCATAGGACCTCGCTACAAAGACAAAAGGCTGGTCTCTCTGGTTAAGATTGACTAGTTTGATGCACCGCGAAGCTAGTTAGTGCATACAGTTTAAGTAAGAAAAGGAAGCTAGTTACTCCATCGAGTTAAATGGAAACGCAGTAAGAAAGGTTTAACTTAACAATAAAGGTTGACCTGCCACTTTGAAAAGTGGTGAATACTAGGGAATAAAGCTAGTTAGTCCATTTTGCTAAAGGTAATTCACACGAAGAAATGAAGCTAGTCAGTGTATGTAGTTGGGTTCTTCAACTTCTCATGGCCATAACTCTTTAACTGTGAGGAGTTATGTGACGTTCCACATACCACTGGAAATGGAATGACATGTACTATCCATCTAGAATAGTTTTACCTTCAAATATATTAAAACTCATACTATTATATATGAAACAACCTTGGGTCTCTTACCCAAACCTTTGTACTACCAGACTTTCTCCAAGGGTTGACATCAATCACTAAGAGTTAACATCAATATACAATATTACTCTCCAATGGTTGACATCAATGACAACCAACAATCCATACCAACTATCCATCAACCTAAGGCAACTATATGACAATCTCCTCCTTTGGCATTGATGGCAACCCCAACATTGATGGCAACATTTAGTCATGATAACATTCATGCTTATAATCTTCAACAATGTTTCTATCTCTCCCCCTTTGACATCAATGGCTAAGGGTATCTCCCTTTGGGGATTCTCCCCATCTACGTGCCTTTGATTTTACTTTGTGATTATAAACATGTGATTACTCTCTTTCCCTTCATATGAATAATATCTCCCACTTTGACAAAGGGCATCACTATGAAGTCATATCACTCATTCTTCCCTTGTGACAATTGCTCCCCTTGAAAACATGTCTCTATGCTCTCTCTCCAAGAATTTACCTTTTCATAAATCTCTCTACCTTTGTCCTATTTATGGTGTTTCCTTGTGTACATATAACACATATAAGATAAGCATTCAAATGCATTCATTTTGGAGTAGAAATTGTTGGATATGTGTTATATTCTTTGCACGAGTAGTAGTGTCTGAGCATTGCACCAGGCGCGCAGGGAGGCCACTAGGCTCCCCCCTTGGGGAGTGCAGTGGGCAAATACCCCCCTGCACGGGGTTTCAGAGGCAGTGCCCCAGAGAATTTTTTTTTACCTTGGAAAATGTGTCACATATTTAAGTGGTTTTTAGGCACATGGTTTCTTCGCCGATCATTTTCTATTTTTGGTTAAGGAATTAGGGTTGTTGACTAATCTAGGTCATTGAGTTAGGGTTTTGGATGTTGTTGGTTCCTATATGTATATTGTATTGTAAACAATGTATTACTATGAATGAAAATATAGAATATGTTGGTTTTCCCGATTTGGGTTTCCAAGAGAAAAATCTCTCTATAATGTTTGTATTTGCCATTGTATATTTTCAGTTTTTTTACTGAAAATCTATTTGAAGTAAATATTGTACAAGGTTAAAATCTACATAAATTAATCCTAATCTGTGGAAAAGATACTCAAGGGCTTCCCTTGGAAGCGGTTTTGTAAATATGTATGCCACTTGTTCTTTTGTTTCCACATATTCAACTTTGATGTTCTTCTCTGCAACCTGTTCCCGTAGAAAGTGATACTTGATTGGAATGTTCTTCGTCTTGGACTGCATCACCGGGTATTTTTAGATACTAATGGCGCTTGCATTATCCCAATAGATTGGAATGGGCTCATCATACTCAACCTTTATATCTGTCAAAGTTGTTTTCATCCATAGAACCTGTGTACATGTTGTTGCTGCAATATACTCTGCCTCAGCTATAGATAAAGATATTGATGATTGTTTCTTGCTTAGCCAAGATACTAAACACTCACCCAAGTAGAACGTTGTTCCACTTGTGCTTTGGCGGTCATCAATGCAACTTGCCCAATCTACATATGTGTAGGCAATAAGTGATAGATCATTTCCTTTTGGATACCATAATCCAAACTCTTATGTTCCTTTCAGATATCTGAAAATCATCTTCACTGCTAATACATGTGATTCCTTTGGTGCTGCTTGAAATCATGCCACCTGTCCAACTACCTGCATTACATATGGTCTGGATGTTGTCACATATAGTAAGCTATCAATCATTAACCAGTATTTTCTTTGGTCTGTAGACTTTGAATCATCAAATCTTCTCAACTTGCAACTGGTTTTCATAGAAGTGGTAGCTAGTTTGCAATCTTCCATTCCGAACATGTTTAGCATTTCTCTGATATACTTAGTTTGAGAAATAAAAATTTCTCGGTTTCTTGGACATATCTGAAAATCGAAAAGGAAGGATAGTTCTCCAAGTAATGAAATTTCAAATTCATTCTGCATATCCTTTGTAAATTTACATCTTAACCTCTCATTAGTACTTTCAAAACAATATCATTAACATAAATTTCAATTAATAAAATATTACCTTGAGTTACCTTGATGTAGAGGTTATTGTTTGCACTTCCTTTCCATAGTTCGTAGGGATTTTTGTTATTGTTGTTTCTGAGAATTACTATGTTTTGAATGTGAACTGATCCATGCACTGCATGTGTCCAAAAAACATCTGTCAATTTGGAATCCATTAGCATTGTTTGAGCCATTTCCTGTGTAATTATCATCCATTATGATAATGTTCCTTTGTCTCTGAACAGCTCTCTGAACCAATATATGAATCCATTCTCTCGTCCACTATCATATATATGTCCAGACCTTCTAAGTTTTCTTACAAATCCATCTCTGTCCATATTGTCTAAGACTCTACTTGCGCAACTATCCATAATGATGACCCATTTATTACTATACTATCATGAAGTCTTCATTAATCTATCAAACTGTATTTCTTCTAACCATAGATGATTTTAGGGGCTAAATTTCACAAATGGGCTAATTTTACATGGTTTTTCCAAAAAAATGATTCGCCAATTTCCAATTTTTTTTAAAAAAATTCGCCCAAATTCCATAGAATAAAATTATGTTACCTTAAAAATCGCCAAAATTTTACAGAAACTATATTAAATCCTTAGAAATTTGAATATTTTTACAAAACCATCGCCAAACATTTTACATTTTGCATATTAAGGACTAGTAATATTAGCCCAAGTTTCTACATTTTAATATAAATTTCCATCCTTAACATCATCCCTACTGCTAACTGATTTCTCTGAATTTGTCTTCTCAAACTCAACAAGTTGCTCGAAGGATGGTTCTTTGGTCTTTCACAACTGTCGCATAGACTCCCCCTGTATAATATTCATATTACTTTGGAATCTCTAAGCCGGATGGCTTAGAACAATTCCTTCTCTGATGTGTATTCATCATTATCTTCATTGGTAGACTCATCATCATCTTCATTGGTAGATTCATTATCTCTCTGATCTCCAACTTCTTTCTTTTTGGCTGTGGATTCATCTTTCACTATAATGCCTAAAAGTACAATTTCTTGAACATGTTCCATATTTAACTGTTCTTCCTTTCTTTCAGTTATTTTCCAAACCTTTCTATATCTAACATCTTTTTTTTTCTCTGTATAATTTTCTTCATCTTGTTTTATTGTCAATCTTGTGATCTATAGTACCCGGTCTTTGCTCACCTGTTCTTCTTGTTTTCTTATCCATACTTTCTTATATCTGATATCAATATTCTCTTTCATGGAAGTGTCAATCATGCTTTTACAATCAATGGCTATGTGTCCATAGTTATGACATTTGTAACACTCAATGTTACATGCAGCCACATAGGCACTTCTTGCTTGAACATTTCCTTTATAATCCCTACAATCTGCAACCTTATGTTCAAAATTAGTACAATAAAAACAATGACCATAAAAGAAATTTGCATACCTGGGCGTGAACGATCTTCTTTGTGGTGTAGTCCTTTTGAATTTATGCCTTGACTGATTATGATCATGATTCAATATTTTTTGTGTCTTGAACATAGAAGGTCTTTTTGAATATGGATATTCAATAGTTTTCTTAGATTCTGGTTGAGCATGATTTCTTCCTTTGATTACTTCTTCATAACTCTTTCTATTTTCTTCATTCTTCTTTTCTATCAACCTAGAGTGCTTATGTTCATTCTCTGTAACTGATGTGGATGTTTTTGTCTCTTCAACGTTCTTTTTGAGATTGATGTTTTTACTTCTCAATATGACAACTTCTTCTTCAAGTTTCTCAACCTCTTATTCTTTCTTTAATATCTGAGACTTCATGACTTCTTTTGTTCTCACTTCTTCAAGATGAATTTTTAATGTGATTATTTCTTCTTAAAGTACTTTTTCTTCTTAACCACACTCTGACTCAAGATGGTTTAGATCATTAGTTATTTCCTTAAGATGATCTGTCAATATATTCTCTCTCATTTATGCATCTTCCTTATGTGCTTCTATGTTGTCTTCCAAACACTTCTTTTGATATTCAAGATTTTCTTCGATATTTATGGCTTCTTCTAACTCAGTTCTTAAGTTCTAGATGACCTATTGGGATTCTTCAAAAATATGAACACTTTCCTTTTGTTTCATCAATTCTTTCTTGAGTGACTTGTTTTCTTCTCTTAGTTCATTTAAAGCACTAATCAATTCTGCCTCATAATTGTCTTCTTTTTCAATTTGTTTTTTTGTCTCACTTCCTTCATGGCATTTTATTTCAATATGTCCACGTTTTTCAAAATTAAAGAAAAATAACATACCTCTGCTGATTATGTGCTCTATATCTTCTGAATATGTTTGACATGGTGAAAACAATTATTCTTTATTTGTATCTACATCTTCTTTGACATTTTCTGAATCTGCGATGGGTGAAAAATATATATGTAACTTATCTGAAAGTTCTTTTGCTGATGAACATTTACCAACGTTTTCTCTTACCGGATTAGGTAATCCTTCCCAGGTGAAATCCATTTCTATTTTGTTAGTCTTCTTCAGTTCCTTCCTGGTTGCAGTCTTTGCCCTTTTTGAACTATCATATCCTATAACAACTAATAGCCAAATATAATGTCCCTGATCCTGTAAAAATACTTTCATCCTTATGCTCCACATATCATACTTAAAACCATTCTTACCATTAAACATTGGTACTCCATTCTYAGAACAATCCATGATCTTCTTCCAATGGTTAAACTATTTCCTGAAGGAACCCACTCTGATACCAATTGTTGGATTACTGAGAGGGGGGTGAATCAGTAACRGAGCAATCTAATCCTTTTTAACCATATAATTCAATTGTTATATCAATGTAGCATTATCATCCAATATTTTTAGAGTAAATAAACAATGAACAAATGAACAATCATACACATACATAGTACACCAGTGTTTTATGTAGAAACCCAAAGTGGAATAAAACCACATAATTATTTTTCTTACATGTCTTGAATAATTATATTCATTCGAAGCACCAACCCCCTAATTTATCAGGTTACAACCTGAGGAAAACTCCAACTCCCCTATTCTTTGGCTACAACCAGAAGGAGGCTACAACCCCCTATTTTCTCTTGCTACAACTAGAAGGTAGCTACAACCACATGTCATTGTCCTGTCCAACCGCCCTGAAGTAGAAGTAGAATGATGGAACCACTGTCACACTTTCACTGTGAGATATATTGTCGTAAACATATACCAATCAACTTTTAATCAACCTATGCCATAAACAAGTGCATCAATCATGCACCAACATGTACCAATAACCTGAACCATGCATCAACCATGCATCAACCTGTACCTGAACTTGTAATCAACCTGTACCATAAACAAGTGCATCAACCATGCACCAACCTATACCAAACAACCCATAATCAACCTGTAACATAAACAAGTGCATCAACCATGCACTAACTTGTACCTCAACCTGTACCATGAACAAGTGCAACAACCATGCACCAAGCCTATACAAATAACCTGTGACAACAACCTATCCAAACAACCTATCAGAACAACCTGTCTCATCAATCTTATCAACCAAATCATATCTACTCACCAAGATCAATCACCAAGACAAATCTCAAATATGTGCATCAACCAAGCATAACACAACAACTCATAATTATCACCAAGATCAATATGTGCTTCTAATAATATATCAATACAAGTATGGTACATCATCCATAAACCATGTGTCAACAATACAACTAACAAGTGTTTCCAACCATGTACCAACTATGTACCGATCATGTATCAACTACTCATCAACTATGACTCATCAATATGTACCAACATCATCAACTATACACCTCGTGTATGTGTCAACTCATCAACTACTTGTCTCAACCATGTACCCAACATGTACCTCAACCAAAGTCCCTCATCAATTACATCATCCAAATATGATTTATAAATCTATAATAGACCTGGTGTATATGATCACATACCTGCAAATCTTCCTTAACTTTAGCAACAAGAGACTAGCATTTTCATCAAACTTTACTTTAGTCTCACATGACTACTTTTGGATTAGTCAACAACCCTAACTGGAAATAATCATAACTATGTACCTGTAATGAATAAAGATATGAAAATAGTACACAATGTTCTTCAGTGTCTTTTATGCAATTCCTCCATGTGTCACTACTTCGAGCCTCTCAGAAAAAGGACTTATAGAAAAAAATGGCATACCTTGTTGAATTTTGGCTTATTCTAAAGAGCATACTTGTAGAGCATGCTCCACATGAAATATTTGTTGTATGGATCTAAAAATTTTACAAAGAATACTATAGACATTAATCTAACCAAAAAAATTTGTCTTACTTAATTTCGATATGTTATGAATAATTTATGACATGTTTACTCGAAATATTTGTTTTAGACTAGTTTCAGGACTAGCCACAAACCCTATTTTTCATGGAGTGTAACTCCAAAACTACAACGAACCACAAGATTAAATGAGCAACAAAACTACTTGGATATGTTTTCTCAATGGCATGTCAATTTCACGGTCTGAATCATTCTAGAAAAAAGTTATTGAGAAAATGGTGAGATGATCTGTAAATAATATACCTTAGAAAACATCATCAAAATAATTTATCCTCCCTTGAATTTCAGTCTACTTTACTTCACATTCTCTCTGAAATTCGACTTAGATATCCTTTGGTTACCTCAGTCACCTGTAGAAATTCAATATTCTCAAGTGTAATATAAAATGAGAGAGTCTTGCCTCTTATTTATACTTTCATGTAGCTTCCTCAAGGGGTTACCTTTTAACCATCTTAACCCAGTTTCCTTATTTTAGGGTTAACCAACTTTTAACCACTTGTCCAATTAGTAATTTATCCATTAACTTTATTGTTTAAATAATTTATTTTGTATCCATTTTGACTTATAGTACACTCATCACTTCACTTTACCTCAAGGGGTTACCTTCTAACCATCTTAAATCACTTTCCTTATTTTAGGGCTAACCCACTTTTAACCACTTGTCAACTTAGTAATTTCAACATTAACTTTATTATTTAAATAATTTATTTTGTA
>JZKD02S1773190.1:31871-43081 GCA_000966675.3 Picea glauca | reverse complement strand
TCCGTCTTACATACATTTACGTTCAGTTTATGGTGCTGTAAACATAGTTTGTGTTCAGTTTATAGGATACAATATTCCGAAGATAGTTTGTGTTCAGTTTAGAGAATAATTTTGTGAGTAAAAAATAAATTGAAAGATATTAGCGGGCTGTATTGTACAGAGACGAATTTTTGTAGGTATAAATTATAACTTTTAATAATATTTAGTGATATTGATATGTTTTATTGAAATTTATTGAAATTTATTAAGTTCAAAAGAGTTGATTAAAAGATAAATAAATTATTTCAATATTCTTATAATTTTATTTTTAAGTTTGAGTAAATATTTTTTTAGTATTTTCTTTCTATTTTTATTTTTTTAATTTTATTATAATATATTTTTTAATTTAATTTTAATGGTGTGTTTGTTAGTATTAATATTTTGTAAAGTGGTATTTTCCTATATTTTGTTTTTGAAGCTAGCTAATTTTAATATTAATATGATACAAAAGTGAGTCCAAAAAGAATTAAATGTGCTCTACAAGTTTGGAAACCAAGATTAACCAGTGATTTCAACCTCTTATAGTTATTCACCAATAAAGCAAGCGTACCACATGCATTTACTGTAATTATGAGAAAAAATACAAGATATTAAGCAATCTGAAAATTACAGCAGCGAAAAAGCAAATGAACAACACATTTACCATTTGTTTTTTCCCTCAATAGCCATTTGCAAAATACCTTCTCTTAAATTGGCAGTCGCTCTCTTGCCTGACACTTTCGATCTCGAACGACACATTGTACAACTAGAGAGTCTTGACGAGCAGCGTTGAGATGCCTCTATGGCTATTGAGGCGAACAATAGACATGTCAAGGTCCAGTATGATAAGTCTTTCTGTCCTCGTTTGTACGCTGAGGGTCACTTAGTCCTCTTATATGATCAAGCCAAAGATATGCTACAAGTAGGCAAGTTTAAACCCATGTGGCATGGTCCTTATATCATGCGATGTGTCTTAGAAAAATGAGCCTATGAGTTAGAAGATTATGAAGGGAATATATTGGTCGAGCCTAAGAATGGGCTCTACCTGAAAAGATATTATGCCTGAGCCCCAAGCTCGGGAGGAAGTCTTTGTACACTAATGTAATTTAGTGTATATATATTTTTCCTTTCTTTTCATCTTCATCTTGCTTATCGAGTTTTCCCTTGGTTGATCGATGTCAAAGGAGTCGTCGGTCTACATAGATTCACAGACGGATCCAGTCATCATACACAAAACTTGGCTTCCATTGCTTGGGTGGTTTTCTCACCTGAGGGTCTATTGGTACCTTTAGGTGGCATATTCTTATGGCCATCCACAAATAATGTGGCTGAATATAGCATCGTTATAGAACTTTTGCGTGATGTTATCTTACATGGTATTTGCTCTTTAGAAGTTCGCCTAGATTTTGAGTTAGTAGTATGTTAGTTGAACAACAGTTACTACATGCATGATCCTACTTTACTTCGACGATTCCTATGGGTATGTATTTTAGAATGACAGTTTGATTTTATTACATATTATCACATTCGTAGGAGTTGTAATCATGTATTTAATGGTTATGCTAATTTTGTTTTAGATGGGCATTTGTCACATAACTAAAGCAACGAAAACCATCTCATCAATGTACACATTGTAAAATATAAGTAAAGCCGGGGATCCATGTTTTCTATATATTTCAAAAAAATATGGTTTTTATAGCACAAAATTGGGGCTAATACCCTCAATACACATATATAGCTAGTACTACAATATCCACGACATCTATGCATGTGGCGCTAGATGTGCGTCATGGTAACAAACTACGGCGTTTGCGAGACGCCAAAAGAGTCTCACCCAAACTCTGGGCACACCAACCACTTGCCGTTGCGTGGCTTCTGATAGATCCTCTACCCAAACCATGGGAATCCTATGAGTCAAACAAGACATGTTTCCCTGCACGTTTTGTAGGACTCTCTCAGCTTCTTCTATCATTGCCTCGTCTCACCGTTTCCTCTGTCGATGTCGAGGAATCTCTTCTGGTCATCGTGGGCCCACATCTGTGTTACACAAGTGTCTAGTTAGTACTTAAGAATCATCCAAAAAATATTTTTGTTCTACTATACAAAAATACAAAAAAAATGAAATATTTAAAAACATTTGACGTACCTATGTCCCCGTAGGCAGTCCCTGGTGGGAGTGGCATGTACAGATATCCTCTGAAGTTGATTCCTATAGACAGATAGTCATTCAGAGCGATGATCTGTCGCTGCCAACAGTAGAATAATTCCTCGTTGTAGGGTGTGAGCACCCTACCTCCCCCCTATCGTCTCATTACCTTGGTCCACCGTTCCATGGTTGGATCGTGATGTCCTCTCAGAAGAATCTCAACTCTAGGTCCCAAACCTGGAACCCACTCGAAGAACAAACTGCATAGGATAGAGGCAAACCCAAAGTTCCTCTTACTACCCTATTTGCACTCTGTCAACTGACTCTTCATATTTTCTAGTAGTGAGGTACACCAGTCATATACTATGGGTCTCAAACACTCTACTTCATAAAACATGAGGAGCCTCGATGCCTGGTGCAACGAAACTGAACCTGTGATCCTGGTCAACATGAGGACAACAATATTCAAGTAGAGATTGTTTATCGCTCATATGGGGATTTGAATCCCAACCTTCGGAATCCTTGCTACATAGACGGTGTCTATGCACTCCTCTATTTTGATTCTGCTCCCTGCTCCCCATGATTTGAGGTTTACAACCTCTCCCCAACATGATAATCCAGTCAAAAAGTAGATATGCTCTACTTCAATCGTTAATGGTTTCCCATCGAGGTTGAAGCTTTCACTCTTAGGGTCCCAATAACCCACAAGAATCTCAAGCAACCTCATTTGGGCACTCATCCCTTTGAGTTCCCAAAATTTATATAAGACACATGTTTTCAAGGCCATTTAGGCTCTTGGATCTCGATCCACAATAGCATCAACCTCCTCGTGCTCTCTTTCCCTCCATTCAAGAACCATACTGCCAGATGAAAGTCAAAATTTGTGTTAGCAACCATAGAAATCATTAATTGTGTGCTTGTACATGAGATGCTTCACTTACAATCGTGTATAGGGCTGGGTATACACGCCCTGTAGTTTGCACAAGTGTGTATAACCCATCGTATACATGACCCGATAAAGGATAGCTCGTGTACACCGAATTACACAACTTACGCCATAAATTACTCAAAATTTGAAACCTAATTTAAAAATTTAATCCACTAGAAATGAAGAGGAGGGGAAGAGGAGTTACCTGGTCCAGACAGTTTCTGATTTCGTCTCCTAATGCTCTAGCAATAACCAGTTGAATCTCAAAAGTATTTTGGTCCAATTTTCACTATTTGGGTAAAAAATCAAAATGGTATAGCATTTTTTTGTTTTGTTACTATTTATAAGTAGCTTTTACCCACTTCCTATGGTTCTGAGTCATTTGTTTTCCTAATGGACTAATACAAAGGTGGATTGAGTTGGTTTTTGTAGTTTTTACCAAGGATTCTTGTGGATTTCAACGTTATGTTGGTCGTTCGTAACCACGGGCAAGTATTTTCATTACCCAACATATAGGATAGGTATCCATTCCATATATGCATTTTCGCATCGTCCTATACCTGTCAATTTTTATTCCTTAGGTATGAACCCATTTTTTGTGACATAGAACCTTCCATCTGTTATAAGTCGTGTCGTTATCAAATGATAGAGACTTACCAAACGTGGGTGCCCTAGTTAGATCCCCTACTTCATTTGGTGCCCATGCAAATATTTTTTCCATAGGACCAGGAGTCCTTCATAGCTAGTACATGACTTTATGTTGAGCCTCAGTTCTCACTCATAAACATGTTTCCTTATGCCTAAAGGACTCCGAACCGATTTTAATTTAAGCTCTTTTCCAACTCGTCTTCAAAAAGTGAAAATATTTCCAAGTGAACTTGTCTCTTTCACATTCATAAATTGGATTTGAAAGGATGTCTATTTGGCACATGCTTATCCCTTTTTCACACCAAGTAGACTAAAAGTCATCAAAAATGACATTTTTTGGTGTTAAGTTGTGATTGCATCTCATGCCCTTGCTTGCACTATTGAGCCTATAGTCGGTTCTCGCTTTGCATTATAAACCGTTTTCCTCAGTGGTTTTTGCATCCTCAACCAAGCAAAGCTTTGTTTATATCCTTCGCAATTTGACACTCTATACCTAGGAGGGAACATTCCCCTGAGTTTCCATATCCCACGTGCATCTCCTTACATTTAGCATAGGTATGTTCCATCGCTGGAACTAGTTTTTCTTACTTGCGACACTTGTTTCCTCCTATGTATCATAGCATTCAATTGTGTATGAAAAATAAAACATGGGTGGGAAGGGAGTATTATCTTATATTGGTAGCAGTCGTGTCTCCTTTGAACAAAGAACAAAGTTATTGCATCCATTTTTCATCATAATTTTGGGATTAGCATGGCCTTAGGAAGTTGATCTCGTTACAGAGTCTTCTCTACCAACTGGTTACTCTTCGAGTACCTATAGAGAATTTCATTGATGCCTCCTGTATCTCATGATTTCATCATTAAGTCTATGTTGTCGGAGTCTTCCATATGTCTCATGCTCTTGTTCAAAGTAAGTCTATCAACCTGTGTTGGCCACTTCTTAGAACTCTTGACTTCGCATGTTGTCCATACCCTCAGTTTTTCTTGGAATCACATGATACTGAAGTCCTATCATGCACCCTGTTCCTACTTTCATCATTGGTAGGTAACCTTGAACCCAAAATTCGACATTTCTTCATTGATCGTTGATTGGGTGGTTTCCCTTGTGTTCGGCGACAAGACATCTATTCACACATTAGGATTCGTGTAGTGTCTTGGATTCCATTAGTCTTATTGGTGGTTTCCTCACCTTTGTCAACAATTTTCATCATTCACTGCTATTCAAATGATCTTTTTCATGTACCGCTTGCACTTGGCACACGCGAAAGATGCACAAGGTTGTTGGTTTGTGAACATGTTATTCATATAATCTCCACCAAATCATGAATCTCCTTCTTTGTACCTCGTGATGACTAATGACAAATGCCTTAATGTTATCCTTTCACCGAGTCTCCTTCCATCAAATTTAGCTCCTTTTCGGGAAACGTGACCTAGAGTCTTATGAGTACCTTGAGACTTGTAGTCATTAGTGGCAGGTTCTCTCACCATCGACAGTTGGGAATACATCAATGTCTCCTGATCGATGGATTCTTCAGGTGTTCGACACCATCTCCTTTATTCACACTTGTAATAATGTACTCGGTCCCTTGACACCTACTTTCATTATTGGTAGGTTGTCTCATGTTTGTTAACAGTATACCTTAATGACTAGTAATCAAACAATGTCTCATTATGTTCAACCTTAACTCCTTTATTCACATTATGTAGACTTGCACCCTTGGCGAATTGTGTACAAGACTTGAAGATATCAGTATGTGATTGCATCTTTCGTGAGTTGTTGCTTCATTTTCATTGCACCAGTACCTATATGACTTCAGTGATCATGGGAGATCAGATTGTACTCCATTGTATACAAATATCTTCAAATTGGTTTTGAGACTGGTTCTACCGGGCGTTGTTCATGACTATGATAGCTTTTGGCATGTAATCACATTTGTATTTTCCTATTCATGACCATGGATAGTTGTTTGGTATATTTTCACATGGATATGTAGTGTACTTCTATTGGCAGCAATGTATGCAAAGTCAGTGAAAAATGTAATGAGAAGCTACTTCTTCCAGCTGGTTCCCCATCACTCCACTTCTGGGTTGTTTATAATTTATTTGGGCCATTGTAGATACTCCTCTAACCTCACACATTAGGGGGCATCTGTTATAGAAAGATTTGTCTCACCCTATGCAATCTTGCACATAAGGCCTTTTTTCCATTTCCCCATGTAGACTTATCATCCTTGTTTGTAAGATCTAGAGCTAAAAATGCATATTTTTCCACATGCACACATATTTCCTACTTTACAACATGCGTATACGTAGGCTGCACCACTACAACCCGTGTACATCGGGATTTGTGCTAAAAAATGAAAATTAATGTTGGGTTTCCATGTCACGACATGAGATCTATGATCCTTGGCCTTCCATATACTAGAAATGCACTGACTCGACCCTTCAGTTCGATTTTGAAGGCTATAAATGGGCCAATTTCGAGCTATGGAAATGAGAGAAAGAATTCAACTTTGAGAGAAAAGTTACTCTGGATAAATTATTTACTTCATATTGAGTCTGCATCCCTTTTTCCTTTAAGTCTGAACATAGTGTTCAACCCCCAAGATCTTCCCTTATTAATTGAGAACCTCATTGTTTCTCTTTTATGAGCTTGCCTTTGGTGGAGGATTGAAGTGGTGGAGACCCAATTGGAATGAACTTAGTTTCTCGGTTCTGAACCGTGCTGACACAGAAGTCTGTAACTTTTTCACTTCTGTTGATCATATATTAATAGAAATACTCTTTTTCCGTCAAATTTATATCTTGCAAATATTTGAATTATTATTCCATGGGCGTATTTGTCATGTTTATTAATGGATTATGCTATTGAATGTGCTAACATAATTTATTATCACCATATGCTTGCTTTGCTTGGTTGTCGAGGACTAGTCGTAAGTATATTGCTTTGTGTCAAGTGCTCAATGGTTGACTTCATTAAACGTCTGGACGAGGTAGGCATTTTATCTTGTCTTGCTAGCATATTTGTTTTCATAGCATACTTGAGAAATTTTTTTATTTTTGTATTCATTTCCGTTTGTTGTGGTTTACCCTAACCAAAGAGAGGTTTTCCTCATAACAATATATACAACTTTCCCACACAATACTACGAGAGTCACCCCATGGTATTTGAACATAGGAAAATGGGGACTAAACTCCATGTCATATCATGCACACTACCCCACAAGGGGAACCAATATATTTATCTCGCAAGAGAAGAGAACTTATGGAAATATCATAATTCATGTGCCCAAAAAAATACATGTTTCTAACCCCTAGACTTTCAATAGGAAATACCATATTTTAGCTCCATTTATATTTTATGGTGTTAAGGTGGTGGTATTCACACATTTTGTATTTTGTGGTGTTAAGGTGGTGCTACTAACACCACTTATATTTTTTCGTGTTAAGGTGGTGGAAATATTTTCTAACCTTATTAGAATGGATACCATCATATATATTAAGAGAAATAATACATTGTTAAGTACAATAAAGTGGTGATAAGACCTTATTTACCACATGGACATGTACAAATATGATTTACTTATGGTATTTTTCACCATAAACACAACGATGTCAAAAAAAAATTTTATTATGTAAACAAATTAACTCAATTATTTAGTTTTTATTTTATTCAAACAATAAATGCTCAAGATTCATTAATAAGGCTTTGCACCACAAAACAACAAATCCATAAATAATTGATTTGTAAATAACTCAATTCAATTATTTATTTTTATATAAGTTTAAAAAATAAATTTTCAAGATTCATTTATAAAGCATTGCACCACAAACAAAACAAAGACGATTACAAATAGTAATAGAAGTGATTTGAATTGAAATTTAATTATTTGATTGTGAATATTTTTATTAATATTAGTGAATTTCTTGATGGATATCAATGTTTTTATTAGGTTTTAAGCAATAGTTATGGGTTTTATAGACATGGAGAATCATCTACCTTAGGCCCTAAAATAAGCGTTCAAAAATTTGGGACCAAGAAAGACATTTCAAAGGTCACCACACGTCTTCCTAATGTTATTCTTAGCCTCTATGTGTGGACAAGTATACCATTACTAGGTTTTGTTAACTAGGGATAGGCCTATTGACCCCTGACATGGTTGAGGGAAGGAACCTAGGTCTTAAGAACTAATAGAAGCTTCTATATGTGCTAAAGAAATACAAACAACCTCTTAAGAGGATCCTTGGATTTAGAATAATGATATGGGAAAATTGAAGGAACTAGAACTAGGAATGGGTCTCAGATCCATAGGCATTATTAAGGGAGAAAACACAAACCTTGGGCCTTAAAGGAAGCCCCTAGGAATCTAGGATCAAGAAAGATACCTTGAGAAACCACATGGTACCTCTTGAGGGTACCCTTGGCCTAAGAGTGGGGATGTCAATGACATGAAAAGGTTTTAAGCACTAGATATTGGTCCCAATACCATTGAAATGATTGAGGGATGAAACCAAATCCTTATGCCTTCATGGAATATTTTTGGCATCAAGGGACAAGAACAACACCTCAATCCACTACACATGACCTATTATGTTTATAATCGTTAAGTACCAAAGATCCAAATACAAAAAATTCACAATATATCTAAGAAAAATATAGAAAATATCATTTTTAATATAGAAAACCCTTAAGGTAGGGGAACACCATAAAATCAAACCTTTTAAGCAAGGGATCCACTCATGATGAATTCCCTCTTTGAGGAGGCACCCTCCTAATGAGCTACCACTCCAAATACCATTACATTTTTGGAACCCCTTTATATAGTGCTACCAACCACCTAAGAATATTCTAGAGGAAGAACCTTCTAGAAGCAAAACCTTCTAGTAAGTCCTCTTACATTTATTATATTCACAATAGGCCCTATTTATTAAAAGTATCATTTATACATAAAACTACTTATCTACTATTATTCCCATTAGTAACTCCCTGTGTACCCCATATTATTCTCCCTTGCTATGCTACATTCCATCCCCCTTATGAAAGTGTGTTCCTCAACGCTTGTTATGAGGGTGTACAACCATATACTAGGGTCCCATGGATAAGTGTGGATGGAAATGTTGAAGTATTCCATAGAAATAGGGTCCCATGTAGGAGTGTAAGCCACCATGTTGAATTAGTCCAACCTCCACTATAAACCTTTGTCCCATGTCCAAGTGCTCATGTGAACTCCACACTAAAGATATCATAACTCAATAGCCATATGAAAATGATGCTTTAAATATTGACACTGGTCATGTGGATCCAAATATGTCGAATTGGCCAAAAACATCATCCACTAGTATTGGAGAATAGGAAAAATGAATAAGAATATGCATATAAGTCTATTGTATACTCTCAAATATGTGCTCCACCTGATGGGGATTAGGGTCATCAAATAGAAGATGGAAGTGGTTGTCATCCCATAAATGACAATTTTCCATACACCAATCATCTTAATCATCTTCAAAAGCATACCAAGAATATGCTTCATGATTATATTATTCCTATATGTCATACATAATGTGTATCTCTTCCATCGCACGTGTGATTGCTTGAATATTTTGAACACCTACTTGAATATTTTGACCACCTTTTTGAATACTTGTCTCGAGGGCCTCAAAATTCCATTGAAGTTCCATAAGGATTAGAGAGAGTATCCATTTGAAACATCACGTATAATATATATAAAAAAAAAAATCTCTTAAAATTCTTTATCCAATGACACTAATCTAGTAGTAATCTAAGAAACATGTGAAAAGTTATGAGGTCTACAGTCCCTCCATTGTCACAAACAACCTAGAAAATGGATAATTTTAAATTAGTCATATATTAACTTTTGAAGGTCCAATTTAGATTATTGTTTTTTTTAAATGCAATAATTTTGCAAGAGGAACTCATATCTACAATTTTTTTTGGAAAATTCTGCACCAGTTGCTACAGAAATCAGTGAAATAGTGTGGTTGTCTGTAGAAAAACCCTAAAAAATAGCATATTTTAAAATGATAATAACTTCACTTCCTCAAATTTATTTCGAACGAATATTCTTTTTGATTGGTTTTTTCTTAGAGGAACTCATATCTACAACTGGTTTATTCAAATTCTACACAACAAGATACATAAATTGTCTATAATGTCATGACCCTCTTTTTCTTCGTCTTTTGAAACCCTACTAAAAAACAATTGCCCCCTTTTTGCGGCCAAAGAAAGTGCTCTAATACCACTTTTTAAGTAACAAATACTTGAAAATACGTTCACCACACAAGATATACAGAAAAATATGAAAAATATCCTCTATTATTATGAAAACCCTTAAGGTAGGGAAACATCATACAATAGATCCTATTACGAAAGGGTTCCACTCTTTTTCATTTTCCTCTTCGAGGGGGAAACATCCTATTGAACTACCGCTCCAAATACAACACTTCTCAACTTTCCCATTACATTTCTTGAACCCCTTTATATAGTGTTATTAACCACCTAATAACATTCTAGAGGATGAACCTTCTAAAAGTAGAAGCTTCTCATATGTCCTCTTACATTTATTACATTCACACTAAGACATATTTATTAAAAATGGAATTTATCCTTAACAATACTTATCTACTATTATTCCTCTTGGGTATCTCCGTAGGTACCCCA
This sequence comes from Picea glauca, assembly GCA_000966675.3. Classification (NCBI taxonomy): domain Eukaryota; kingdom Viridiplantae; phylum Streptophyta; class Pinopsida; order Pinales; family Pinaceae; genus Picea; species Picea glauca. The sequence goes on along the minus strand of JZKD02S1773190.1, from coordinate 32,662 downwards.
TATTATTCTCCTAGCTACACTACACAAATGGATATCACTTTGACTATCATAGAATACATTCACTTTATCAAGCACTTTTCGAAATTCACCCAATAGATTGTTTAACCAAATTCCCTCCTTGCATCCATGCAAGAAAATTGTATATTCTACCTTAGTAGTGGGTAATGAAACTGTTTGAAATATTTTACCTTCACGCTCAATATGAAATTGAAATATTCTACCTTGAAATTGAAACTGTATATTCTACCTTTGTGCTCAATATGAAATTGAAAAATAAAATATTTCAATATCCACCTTATGTAAAATAATTTTATATCAATTTTATTCCTGCAAGGTGGCTTATACTTTCAAGTATATGTGTAATTCCTTCAATGTTTAATATGGAGTTGACAAGTGAAATTTAAAAAATATTAATAATTAAAGATTTTTTTTTTCAATGTGGATCATAAATAAAATATTTCAATATCAACTTTATCTATCTATCTATCTATCTATCTATCTATATATATATATATATCTAAATTGAAAGTAAAAGATCCATATTGACTTCAAATCTATCAAGGATCAAACCCCTTGATGTCGGAAAATTTATTTGTCTAAGTGTTTTTATTGTGCAAAAAGGTCCTTTGTACAACATACTATGTGGGACATGTGTAATTACTTCAGTTTTTTAAATAGAGTTGACAGATGACATTTAAAAAAATATTGATAACAAAAATATTATTTCATTGCCAACCATAAATAAAATAATTATATATATATATAAAGTTGATATATAATTATTTTATTTA
>JZKD02S1773179.1:88296-106056 GCA_000966675.3 Picea glauca | reverse complement strand
TACCTTATATTCAAAAAATCAAATTTCACATAGTTAATCACAATTTATATGAATAAAAGTTGTATATTCGAAAAGCTAATTCAATTTCCTACATTTCATCTTCTTAAACCCTATTAAAATTCATTGTAATAGTACCTTGAATAATCCATTGAAGATAACATATTGTTGTTTTCCCATGTTTTCATTGCCATGAGATACCATAATTATCTTGCACATACCCAACATCCACTTCTTATTGTAGTGAAACTCCCACACAAGTTCACTCTTGAGTCTTAACAAACTGACTCTTCAATCTTCAGCTCCAAAGTGCTCCAAAAATGCTCCAGAATGTGCCCGACCTTCTTTCTCTATCTTTGGTGTTTTTTTTCCCTGCTCTCCTTGTTGTTCATGCCCAAAAATTGCATGTGAAAAACTACCTATTTCCCCATACATATTTACTTTATTTTCCTAAGACAATTGAATGCTCATTCTACCAAATGTTGATTGTACTTCATCCCCATGCTCTCCAATAACTATGGGATGTAACTCTCACACACACCCTCTGATAAGTATTCAATGATTGAGCTCTCATACACTCAACCAAAAAATAGAAGGTTTTCCCAAATGATAATAAAATTCAAAAATCAAGTTTGGGTTAATACCCATCAAATATTTCACCCTTGGACCCTTCTTAGACACTCCCATGCATTCCCCTCTCTTGTGTATTAATCACCCCCCATCTCTGTCCATATTCCTAGCAGTTGACATCACATTATTTTTATTAAAATCAAAAAATACATTTCACATATTAAATCACTTGGCCATAGCCACATTCATAACTACATTATACATTAATTAAATTGGGGATTATAGTGGGGACGTTACATCCCCCCTTCCATACAATTGTGCACCATCCTCATTGTACTCCACCATGTCTAAATACATATACACATTACATCATAATATTTAAAAAAATAAAATTTTGAAATATGTTTCTTCTCCAACAACAGTCCCAACCAAAATCTCTCGTTCTTCACAACCTGTTGAACAAAGGAATGCACCCCCTTCACTACTCTCATTCCATCATTCCACACCATTATTTTACCAGGTATATCAACACAAGTGACCAATGATTCTAGGCTATGGTTTTGTAACTCTATCTTCCCAAAAATGGAACCATGAAATGAATCTAAGAGTGTTAGCAAGAATGTGACCATGAAATGAATCTAAGAGTGTTAGCAAGAATGTGACCATGAAATGAATCTACATTTATCTTAGTAGTGAACAAATTCCCCATTGGCTTCCCTTTATATTTTCTAAAACAACAATACATGTTCAATTCATATGAAAGAATGTGATGGAAAAATCTATTTGTTGCAGAAGTAAAACATTTTAATGGAAAATTATGTTTTCATTCTCTAATAAACTAGGGTTAACCATCCCACTAAATGTGGTCTTTTTCCATGATATATTCACTAAAAGAGTGAAAGTGGAATTATATTTCTATGTACATGATAAAATACATTTCTAGTATCACGTTTGACTATCTTCTATTTCTTCAATTTGTTGCAACATTGTATCAATTCAAAGGACTCAGACAATGAGGCCCTTTATTTTCAGTCCATGTTGGGATATATTGTTTCTAGGATCAATCACAATTATCAAAACTAAAATGCAAACCAATCTTATCTACAAAGATATTACAATTTTGGGATTTTAGGGAAGTCTGACACTGAAACAGTCTATATAGTTTAGAAGGAATCACATTAGCTAGGAAAGATCCATGTATGGTCTAATAGGTAGTTCTTATTCTTTTGACTCTTATCACCTTTTATTTTTTTTCTATTGATATATAATTATAGACTAACTTTTCCTATGGTTCAATATTTTCACAAGCATTTACTCAAAATCCTCCTCAATGGTTGTTAGATTCACAAAGAAAATCCTAGCCATCGATAGATTAGGAACAAGAAGATAAACCTATACCACTTATTTAAACAACACAATTATATGGATTAAGTACACAATTCAATTCAACATCGTCTTAGAACTCTGTAGCCAATGTGGTTACCTCCATGCAGTATACATCAATGGCTCAATGTTTTCATGCATCGATGATTACTTCTACCCCTCCATCTTTTTAGTGGGTTGGAAACTGCCAAATCCATCCCATTACAGGTGGAGATCAACCTCCAAACCCATTGTTTCATCCATATCTTATACAAGGAATGGTTCAAAATATGCAACTAGTAAGTGGGATTCCTCGCTCCCCTTTGAGCCCTCTGGATATTCTAACAATATTTCTTTTATGTACATTTACCTCCACCATATATTTTCTTGAAAGAGTTTCAAATATTTTCTGAGAGCTTGGTGAAGTTAATCCTTTAGAAAAGTCAAACAATTTTATCTGATACAATAAAGGATTATGAAAGGGAGCATTCAATTTGTACACGTGGGGCTTGTATTCCACTTGCATCTAATCTATAGGTGGTGCAAATACTAGTGCACTTTTGAATGGAAGCATTCAGCACAAGACATGAGCATATCATACAAGAAGGTTAGCCTTTGGAGTTATGGTTGATCCTAATGAAGTGACCATGTATGATGATGTTTCCTCTAAGTATTATATTAGAAATGGCATGAAAAAGAAAATATAAAGTGGGGTTCCTTACTCCCCCCTTTCATCTTTATGGATATATTGATAGTTATTCATCTTTCTTCTTTTATATATATCGAATATCATTGAAAGCTAGTTTTTCAAAGAGGAAAAGTTAATCCTTTAGAAAATTTAGACAATTTTATTTGATGCAATAAAGGATGATAAAATGAAGCAGTTGAGTAGTACATGTGGTGTCTATTTTCAACTTCCACCTAATATGCAGGTGGTGTAGATACTAGTACATTTTTTATTAAAGCATTGAACAAAACTAGGAGAATATGATATAGGAAGGTTGAGCCTTGGAGCTAATGTTGATCCTAAAGGAGTGAGCCAATAGGATGATGTTTACACTTTATACATGAAGCATAGGATATTGAACTATCATAGATTCACACACAATCATTGCTAGAGCTTCAACACGGTAGTTGAAGTATCCTCCTTTTTATTGGTTCTTGCATAATTCCAAACAATTTGTAGGAATTCAGTAAGTTATCAGTGACATCAATATTTGTAAATAAATATTGATGAACTTCAGTAGTTGTAATGGTAACCCATCATTGCAATGGATTATACGATTGAGGCTTAATATTTTCCTTATTCTTAAAAATTACACAGTTTTTTAAGAAGTTTAAAAGGAAAAAGGATATTGGTAAAGGAACATCCTTCCATTCATATCATATTCTACAATTTTTCATTAGAAAGCACCATGTACACCTTTATCTTGGCCTAATTTCATGATGCATTGATTATATTTCAGTAGAATTTAAATTATCGAGTGGTCAACTCAATGTTGGTCGATTCGTAATCTATGATATTTAAAAGGATAAGGATTCTTGGAAGAGGAACATTGTTCCATTTAGAGAAAAATATATATTTTTGTTGGACAACTGAGAGGGAGGGGGTGAATCAGTTGTTACTGAGCTTAAACAATTATGCTTCTTTTAAAAATCTGTGTAGAAACACTGAATCATGATCACACTAATGCAGAGAAATAAACACAGGCACATTCAGCATCAGTCACATATATGAGAAACACAGAGACAGATATTTTCCGAGGAAACCCATGCAGGGTAAAAAACTCTTTTTCTTTATATGATAAGTAACAATTACATTCTTTACATTATCATACATATGATCACCAACTCATAATGAGGCTACAACCTTTGTTTTGAAAGCTGCAACTTGCTGAGAGCACCAACTCTCTATTTTCTCTAGCACCCACTAGAAGGAAGCACCAACTCCCTAGTTTCTCTAGCACCAACTAGAAGGAAGCACCAACTCCCTAAATGTTTCCAGCACCAACTGGATGGAAGCACCAACTTCCAATCATACAGGCACCAACCTGTATAACAAAGAACAAGAGTTCTCCCTTGCACCACCCTGCCACCCTGGTTTCTTTGGCTGCAACCAGATGGAAGATACAACTCCCTGTGTTCAAGCACCCAATTGAACCTCTGAGGACAACAGTCCTCCTGAGCACCTCCCTTCCACCCTAAAATATAAAATAATGAATACATAGAAAACTACACAGATAAATCAATTCTTACCAATCTTTCTCTGTATATGATCTTCAACAAATTGTTCTGTTATTCTTCTCTTCTTCTGTTTGTTTAGCAGGTCTGTTCTGCATCAACTTTTTCTGTCATTCTGATCTACTTCTGTTCCGTATGTCATTCTTCTCTGCTTCTTCTCTGCATTTCATCTCCCTCTGCACATTTGCTCAATTTCATGCTATGCATGTGCTCATTTTCTTTTTCTTATTGTTTATTCATTTTCCCTTCCAAACAACCAACCTTACACAATTTGTCTCCTCTTCTTTTATGCATACCTTCCCGACGGTTCAACTTTTCCTTCCCTCAGCCGAAACAAGAACACCTATCCTAGAAACTGAATAACTAACCAATTCGTCATCATGAGTCTGTTTCTCTTAACAGATTCATAACTGAAGCGTTAAATGTGTGTGGAAGAACAGTAACCCTCCGATCACATTCAAGCTTTATCCGCACCATTGGATGACCTTTTTTATTCTTGCCTTTTTAAATCAGGTTTCAGCATTCCTTATGATGTTGAGCCGAAGCGGCTCTTTAGATTCCTCCAATGGAATCCCTCTGCCAATGCCCGATCCACAGGTCCTTTCGCTCACCTTGTCACGGCCTTTTCACCTAACTATGGTTATCCCCGACTCTCTATCGGGGTTCGGGGTTTCGCACTTCCTGATGTCGATATTTTCTCACCTTTCCAATCCCCGATTACCGATACACCCCTTTCCACGTGCTATCCCTGCTGGCTATAGTCCTTGGCCCATATGACCGTCAACACATGACCTCGATCAAACCTCTCATCGAGGTTTCGACGTTTTCGATATCACCATGCGCATGCCTACAGGATTCCCGATCCTTTGATCCCCAATGTGTCCCTTCACATGCTGGCCCTCTCGTCTTAGCTCCTACTCATATGACCAACTCCCGTGACCACAAACTTATCCCGTCGGGGCTACGGGGTTCGCGAGTTCGAGATGCACGAACTCCTTGCTCCCGGGATCTCCGATATCCTGATATCCGATGTGAGGTGCCACCTGTCCTTCCACACCGACTCCTCTTGGATCCTTGACACGCGTCCTATCTGAGATCCACGGCTGTGGTCTCTTCTCGCAGTTCGAGGTTCAGCGGGCCTCGAACCCTTAGTCTCACGACTCCCGATATGTCGACGATGCTTGATCCTTTGCCACCTGTCCTTGCAGATGGATGGTTTTGATTAGGTCGGGTTTTCCATGATGAAATTCCCCGACTTCTGGTCAATGAGATTGTCGATATCCCGACTCTCGATATGCCGATGGATGGCCTCCCTGTTGGGGCTGTTCCCGGTGGTTCTCAATCGCTGCCACGCGTCCTCTCCAAGTGGATGGTCCCGATCTCATCGGGATTTTGAGACTTTCAATGTCCCAGTTCTCGTTACTCCATGCAGAGGATCAACAGTCCAGATCTCATTCTCGATTCAATGGCTGCGATTGAATCGCGATATCGCATATTGCGAAATTAGGTTTCTTGAGGTCAAGTGATTTTTTCATTTCAAAGTACCGATCCCTGATACTCCATGCAGAGGATCAACGGTCTAGATCTCATTCTTGATTCAATGGCTGCGATTGGATCATGATATCGCATATCGCGAAATCGAGGTTCTTGATGTCAAGTGTTCTTGTTACTTCAAAGTCTCGATCCCCGATACTGACTGGAATTAATGGTCCATATCAAAGCTTGATCTAACGGCTCATATTTCATCGTGATTTTGCATATTGTGATTGTGCCCACTTCTCCTTACACTTTAAAGACCGTGCAGATTCTCCTCGATCCAACGGTGGTCGGACCCTGTGCTCGGATCTGACGGTTGAGATCTGTCTTTCTCTTTAGTGCGCTCTTCTTGTCTATATTCAGATCTGATGACCCTCATTCTGTCGGGATTTCACCTTGGCTTTTCCCGATGGTAAACCTTATGCAGCTCCTGTCCGATCTAACGGCTGACGGGATTTCTAAATGAGATCCAACGACTGTGGATCTCTATCTTCCTTCACTTCTGCGAACTCATGTATCTTGAGCTTTGTTGCGCGTGTGATCCTCGACGATGTTCCTCCTGAGCTTTCACTTCTGAATCCCCAATGGATTCTTGGACTTTTGCGCCTCTGCAGAGTCTTCACATACACACTCTGATCCTGCCCTCTTCACTATTGTACTTAAGCCATCATCACTATTGTACTTTCCATCAATGACAAGTCTACGGTGCCTGTAAAACATGCCAACAATCCTTTGTACATTCTTCCTGTACCCATGCCATCTTCATTGTTGTACTTTCCATCAATGACAAGCATATGCTACCTGTTAAACATTTCCAACAATTTTTTCATTAGAAAGAACCATGTATGGATTTATCTTGGCCTGACTTCATGTTGTGTTGGCAATCCTTCAATAGCTTTTAAATTATCAAGTGGGAAACTCAACATTGGTTTCTTTGTAATTTCAATCTCAATTGAGGTGCAATTTGGAATTTTATTCAAGAATTGGAAACACTTGGGATTCAAAGAACTATGTTGATAAATCCAACATAGCATCATAAGCAACAATGTAATAATGTGCATTGATTGAAATTATTGAAAATAATTTTTTCTTTTGTGGTCTCAATCTCAATAAATAGTATTTTTTATGATTTGTTTCATTCGACGCTTTTCTACCAAGGCTTATACTTTACTTTTATAGTGCAATCATTATAGGTTTTCAGAAAAGCTCTTATATTTTTCCAAATAAATTTAAACAATAAAAAAATTGTGGATTAACTTCTTATCTTCTATGAATATTTGTGACCAATCCATGCAATTATTGTATTAAGAAACATAATGCAATGATTTCATATTGTATTTGTGTTCTTGTTTTAAAAAATGCTCTTACATTTTTCCAAATTAATGTAAATGGTGTAACGACCCCATCGTTACGACTACAAGCGAAGACAAAGGTGCAATTTTTTTTTTGTTTTTAGGGAGGAGGGCATTGACGACACATTTAACCACACCTAGATGATGAACACCCGCACACCAATCAGGAAACAAACAACTATGACTCAATGCACTATCACAAGAGCAACTGGGTGAAGCATGCGTAAAACAACAAGGAGAAACGACTACCCACCTGAAACCACAAGACCGTGCCTACAAGCTAAGGGACAATAGCCCTCTCCCGACACAATGACCTTGACAAACAAATACTATAACCTCAAAGAAGGTGGACCAAACACATGAAGGCATTCAACCCATGCACCAAAAGCAAACTTACATTGCTCGACAACACTCACGCAGAAGGCACCGAATCCGGCCAACTTATCATTAACCACTATCGAATAGGGCATGCCATGATCCCCTCATCAGGAATCATGTCATCCCCAGGTGATAGACACGTCAATAACCTTCGCGCAACACATCATATCTGGACCAAGGACTCTAGATAACTCTGACGCACTAGGAGATGAATACTAACAGGAAGGCTACACCCCTACCCTAAGCAACCGATCGACGAGACATAGGATGGAATCCTTTGAAGGAAGCGCATGCTAAAACATGACTTCACCAACACCCGGACCATTCATCAAGCCTAAACTAGTCAATAGTTACAATTTGTTTTTAACATTGATGATCCATCTAAATTTTGCAAGTCTAAATTATAAATTAATCTTTAACTTACCATCTGATTAACATTAAATACAAATCCATTCAGCCATTCTACATTACACTTTAGTCATTAATTTCAATCTAAATAACATCAATTACGAATCAATCGACAATTCTACATTACTCTCTAGTCATTAATTCAATCTAAATAACATCAATTACGAATCAATTCGACAATTCTACATTACACTTTAGTAATTAATTTCAATCTAAATAACATCAATTACGAATCATTTCAACAATTCTACATTACAATTTAGTCATTAATTTCAATCTAATTAACATTAAATTCACATCAATTCAGCAAGTCTTATTTAATCAATACTAAAACCAAATTGACAAGTCTAATTTAAATTAAATTAAGAACTTTCTATGAAAGAAGTAAAGTTGTCTAGTCAATCAAGGCTGTCTATTCAAATTGAAGGATGTCTAAACAAATTAAAGACTATTATGCTCAATTAAAGGTTTTTTAATCATTGAAGGTAGTTCTATTCAATTAAATGTTGTCTAATCAATTTGAAGGCTGTTCTAAATGAAGGTTATTTAAGGAAGAAGTTGTCTGTTAAAGATGCTAAATTAATTTGTTGTCTAAAAACGTCACCCCTTTACAACTGTCAGCTACTATGTTTTTGTTAAATGGGTAGGTAGTCAACAAAACATTGGGTACACGCCCTTGCCATTAACATGTAAAATGTCGAGAATTAAGCACCTTCATGAAAATGAAAACACACGTAAGGATAAATAAAAGAGCAATCAATGCAGGAAAAAATAAACCACGACTTGTAGTCTGGAAATTTGCCAAATGCAGTATTAATCAAAAGGCAGATTGCTAGGAAATAAATGGGCATTCGTAGACATAGCCAAGGGAAATTTTGTCGGGTACACTCACCCAGGAATTATAATGAAACTGAAGTCTTCAGAATGGGAAGGAGGCAAGCAGTAACGGTACTCATTTGCAGTTTTTTTTGTAAACCCAAAATTCCATGCAATTTGGGTGGCGACATGCGATCTCAATGTATAAACATCGTGTATTAAAGGTAGCTTAACCATACTAACTAGTTGTCTAGAATGGTGTTGTTAAACAATGGCTATCAAAGAAAAATAAATAAATAAAAATGCTTGATAAAATTGTTGGGTGCAAACATTCAAAATTTCGCTGAGTTTTTAACATTCCAAAAATAAATTCACTGAGTTTATAACCTTCAATGAATTCATTGTACAATACACACCAGAATGGAATTATATAATCATTGTCATTTATAAATAAGAATTTGCATTGTCATTAACACAATCGCATTCACCATTGATATGCTCGCATTGCCATTACATCAAGTCACGTACATTACACACAACAGAAAGCAATATATATATTCACTGTCATTAAATAAATAATAAGACTCAGGAAAACACCAACTCAATCTAGGCATAAGTAAGGCACAACCATTAAGAAAATCTTACTCCTCAGTGAATATCATTCTGCAGTATGGAAACTAATTAAAACTGAACAACTACTATCATAGGAAATAAAGAAATAAAAACGACTATTTGTAAGAAGTAATACGCAGACAGATCATTCAATATAAAAAAGAAGACGTTCTGGTATGATTCAATATCATAAAAAAAAAAAAAACGTAATCCATCTACAACTCAATTATATGCAGACAGAGAATATACATCAGTGAAAATGTCATGTAAACGATTTACAATTCACTGCACCAATTTCATTGCCGAGTTCTTTGAAGTCAATAGGTAAATAAATATTGGTTCTAAATCTAAGTGGTGAATAAAATCACATTCTTAAAATGCAACATTTATGGTAAAAAAAATGTCAAATCACCGGAGTAACAAGGGGAAAACGTAGACAAAGAAAACGATAAAAATTCGCCATCAATCAATAAATTGTCGGGTCAATTATTCACATCAAGGTGAAAGACAACACTCTACCTGGAAAAATCCACAGGGCTATATGGATGGGCAGAAACATCCATCACTCATCATCCACGCACAGAAAAGCAGGGCGTTTGAATCTATAGGCCGCTATGCACCGAAGTGATGACTGTCGATTCAGCTCCTGGCTGACTGCTCATGCATGGACTGAAGAGATAAGCACGAAGGTGAAAAGCACATAACTTCACAACAATATACAACCAAAGGGTAGTCTCAACATGCATGGATCGAAGCCAAGGGATTCAATCAACGACGAGCTTAAGACTATGGGGAGATTCAGTTATCAACTAAACATTAAGACAATTATTTTCTTTACCCAAAAAAAATACAGAACCAAAGCATATGTATACTAATAATGTATCATGCAAAATTAAAGGAAGCATATCCTAGCCCAAGTTGCCCGCTCTGAGTTTTTGTCCTGTGCGCTCCATGCAGAGCCCGCTTGTTGACCGATGAGACTTCATCGGTACCTCCCAACCAATGCTATGGGTACTCTTATTCCCCCTTATCCCCCGGAGCTGCAAAGGGGCCACACACACTAAAACAGAAAGCAACTAGCTCCCAGCTCACCTCGCAAGGCCGAGCTACCACTCCTCACCGAGCTAGGTATCCCAACTCCCACAAGCTAACTCAGTCCAGTCTAAAATTCTACAGTGTAACATTACGCATAACCCAAGATATCCATCATCCTCATCCTCCCTCCTTTATATACAATTTCTACCTCATTTAATTTCCCAAATTCCCATTTAATTTATTGTTCAGTAATTTAATTCATAAAATTCCTCCCCGTACATGTGTCACCCATCCCCTTCATTCCTCCATAAATTAATTTCATTAATTAATTAATTACCCCTATTTTCCTCACCCACCTAAAATCACTCCTAGAATTGCTCCTAGGTGTCCCCATATTCCCTTACAAGTTTTTATGACTCCCCCCCTTACTAATTTACTAGTTGAGTTTAATTTAGAAAGTTCATAAATCTTAGATACCTTACTAAGTTAGACTTTCTTCTTTTTCCTTGTGTTTCCCCCTTTTTCCTAGTTTCCTAAATCTTTTAAATTTCCCTCTTTCCCTTTTCCTAAATCTTTTAAATTCGCCTTTTTCCCCCTTTTACATTTTATCCCCCAAAATATTTTTATAAATTAAATGAATTACTTACCCCCTTCGCATCACATGATTAATGATGATTATCATTATTATTTATTTATTTTTATTTTTATTGTTATATAAATATATATTTTTATTTTTATCACAAGTATCACTTAGACCTAGACTTTAATTTCCTAGGCAGGGCGACATTTTATTAGGGAATTTGTTTTAAATTTTTCTCATCACATTATTCATTCTAAGGCCATCTAAGGTTATTCATTTATTAACTAACAACGCATTGTGCCCTTTAGGACGCACTAGGTGCTCCAAGGGTGCCACTCGCCTCGTTCTGTTTCTCTTGCGCGACATGCCCTTCAAGACAAACTACGTGCTGCAAGGGTGTTGCTCGCCGCTTGACTGACTTGGTAGACATCAAAAACCCCTAGAGTCAATACTCCACCAGGTGATCTCGTGGGAGACTAAGGGCCTCTAAGGAATAAGGCACCTGCCTTATTGTGCGCCCCTTAGAATCATCGTGAGCGACTGTCGCAGTCTTCCCTCATAACATCGTGGGTCTTATCAAACTAGATAGTCGTTAAACTATAGTTCGAGCCACGGTGGGAGTGATAGTAGGCTGTGGCAGGGATGCTATCCACACCTCTCCCTCAATGTCTCTGGTAGTCATGCGTGACCCCTCTACTCCACATATGAGTCTGGTCGACAAGCTATCATCAACCTGCATCATCAACGAATCATGTCAAAAATATATCCATAATAATATCATCTAATCAGATCATAAATGCCATATATACAAAATTCAAACCCCAATAGTCCACTCCCTGACTTGATCCAGAGTCCAAGGGGTTCTATCGATGCCTCTGCATCCTCGAGGTCCAAAATCTTGCACACTCAGGAAAATCAAGTCAATAGCACCTGTCTATGTCAATGCAACCAAATAACATGTCATCAATTCATAACGCCTCATAATCATAAATCAAGTGCCCAAAAGTATAATAATCTGGATCAATTGGGAGCAAGTGTCCTCAAAAAATAAGTTTGCTCAGTTCACGCAAGAGCGGGATGTTACAAATGGAAAGAAAAGTTTTGGATTAAATTTCAAATCTTTCATGGATATTTGTTACCATTTCATGCATTTGTTGTATGAAGAATGTATTAAGAAATATAATGATGTTTTTTTTAATGGTTTCAAGTTTAATAAATAACAAAATTTGATTTGCATATATCAAAACTAGTTTTCCAACATTTAAGGTCTAAAGAACAAAAATTAATATTGTCACTATCATGATCATTTTTGCTCATGATGTACATAATGACATTGGTCACTTGACTAACCTAAAAATGTTTTAGGCTGAACAAATTTATATAATTTGGGATATAGAGGAGGTTGAGTATGAGCACCATCTCCTTTCAACTCTCACTAAATGTATAACTTTCTCCAGTGTTATAGCTTTACCACTCCTCAAGACCTCATTCCTTATGAAAAATTTAATGCTATTGATATTAACTTTAACTTTAATGTTCCAACACTATGACAATAGGTAAACCAACTATGTAAAAAGATGCCAGATTGATGTAAGCCACAAACGATTTGCACCCACATGCTATTTCTACGTCTGTTATACCAACGAAATTGTGTATAGTTAGTAGTTGTAACATATTATATGGAAATACTTTGTTTGATATGTAAATATATAATAATTTTAATTACATAAACGAACGGGTTGAATCCAATTCAAGAGAATTAATAATGAAATCCATGGCATCATTGCAAAAACTGCCTTTATAATACCATTCTTGTGAATGCTTGCCTCAGTTGTTTCTTAAGTAACAAAACTCAAATACCAAGAATGACAGTGATTGAGAAGAAGGTACACCCTACAACCACAACTGAAAACCTTGTAGTTTTGGGTCTCCTGGGTCCAAGCTCATTACTGACTCTCACACTGCCAATATAAATATAATCAACCATTGGGATATCTTCGAAAATATATATAACATATTAAAACAATGTATGTTTTCCACACACTAAAATAAATCCAAAAGAATGGATCGTTTCATTGAGGACCAATGTAATTAATTCCTTTTGTTTCATCTTTGACATATTTCTTAACATGGATTAAGTCATATTACCAAATTGAAAGAGAATCAAAAGTGCCTTGTGGATTTGGAAGAAATCCTGAAATGAGAACCTGGATCTAATTATACGATATTTCCAAGATGTTGTAACAGAGACATACCATTGAAGTTTGTTAATATATAGCGCTAAAACACCACTGAACACAATGTACTGAGTTCATAAACATGACATATATCACACTGGTCATTTTATTTAGAGATTGTCTATAAATTCCAATACAGTCAAGTGGTCATGAAAATTCATCTTTCCATAGCATAAAAGTCAAAGCCACAATGAATTTGAAGAATGGACAAAGAACAGTGAAGGATTTTGATGAGAAAAAATTCCCTATATCCTTACAACATGGACTCCAGAGAACATACAAGAACGTTGCAATGGTGAGAACCCAGCAGGATAGGCTCATAGTTAACGAGGCTCCATACCAGTTTGTAATCAACCACCCAACTTAACATGACATGTACCACAAAAGTGGCTACAAAAATGTAGGAAACAAGAGTCATTATATTTTAGGCCATCAAAAACCTTTGCAGAGAAGAGCTAAGTGCAAAGGAAAATATCTGAGGAATAAGTCCTTTAGAAAACAATTCTCCATTCTCAGCTATTATTCTGCTTTGTCCCATAGCATGTAGTGCAGGCTCTGAGAAACCTTAGAGAAAAATCAGGAGCACAAAAACTATAGTCAATATAATCATAGATTGTTGGAATATATGCCAATGAATATTGTATTGCTTGGCTCCAAATGTTTGTCCACACATAGTATGCAGTGTGCTTTCCATTCTGATCGATCATAAATGGTTTTCTAAAGTCAGTGTGGTAGACTAAAAACCAAATTTAATAAGAATCTAGAGAGTTTATACGTACAATTCACTAGTTATCACTCCAATTAGAGCATCGAGCTTAGGTCAACACCGATACATGTAGGAATAAATACCATTAAGCCAAGCCACGAATTTCGGAGTTGCATTTGTGTGAGCGATATCTTATTATTTATATGACATGACATGCATCCAATTCATAGGGATTTCGACTCCTTGCACATAATCTAAATTTATACAATAGTACAACATATTTCTTCCATAAAAACCATAAATTTGTATGCAGCGCGCGTAAACTGCAACAATAAACTGGTGATATATCCCACATTGACATTCATTACATTGTTTGCCACCTGCAAAAAAACAGAATGCAGTGAACATACTTTCAAATCTAATGGATGAAGAGAATCCATGTGTAAGCGATCTTCCACGCATATCTGATGGATGTAGAGCATCCACGTCGCAGCCATATGACCACGTGGAAGTGATCTGCCATGCAGATCCAATGACCATAACTAGCCATGTGGTAGTCATTTGACGACTAGATCTAATGGACCAGAAATGGCCACATGGAAGTGATCTTCCACGTAGATCCAATGGACTAGAACTCACCATGTTTCACCCATTTGACAGTCAGATATGATGGACTAGAACTTGCCATGTGGAACCGATCTTCCATGCAGATCCGATGGACCAAAACTCACCACGTGGAAACGATCTACGGGCCCGATTCGATGGAAAAAACCTGGCCATGTGTTAGCCATGATCTAACAACCCGATCCAATGGACCAGAACTCACCATGTGTCAACGATCTGTTGGATCGATTCGATGGACCAGGCCTAGCCATGTGGTAGCCATATGATGAACCGATCCGATGGAATAGATCTGGCCATGTGGTAGCCATCTGATGACCCGATCTGATGGACTAGAGCTATCAACGTGGTAGTGATATGACAACCAGATCTGATGGACTAGAACTAGCCACATGGTAGCAATCTAATAGCGAGATCCGATGGAATAGAACTAGCCATGTGGTAGTGATATGACAACGAGATCCGATGGACAAGTTGCAATCACATGGTAGTGATCTGACATTCATATCCATCCGATTGTTTCCAATGGATGAAGATTTACCACATGGCAGTGATTGGGAGGCTAGATATGATGGACCAGAATTTGCCACGTGGAAACAATCGGATGGGTAGATCCGATGAACCAGAATGGGCCACATGGAAGATATTGGACAGTTAGATTTGATGGACCAGAATGTGGCACGTGGCAACAATCAGAAATCTAGATTCGATGGACCAAGTGGGACACATGGCAGATATTGGATGGTTATATCTGATGGACTAGAATAGGCCATGTGAAAGAAATCAAATGGTTAGATCCGATGGATAAAAACATGCCACATGTTGGTGATCACACAGCTAGATCTGATAGACGAAAATGGGCCACGTGGTAGTGAAGGGATAGATAGATCGGATGGACCATAAAGTAGCAAAGGGATAGATAGATCGGATGGGCTATAAAGGGCTACGTCACAGTGGTCAAATGGATAGATGTGATTGACTAGAATGTGCCACGTGGCGACGATCAGATGGACTAAGAAGATCAATGTGGCGACGATCAGATTGTTAGCTCGAATGGACCAAGAAGAGCCACATGCAGACGATCAGACTATCAATATGATGGATAAGAATGGGCCATGTGACAGAGATACGATGACCAAATTTGATGGACCAGAATGGACCACGTGGAAGAAATCCAACAACCAGAACCAATGGACCAGAAGAGGCCACGTGGTAGAGATCCAATGGACCAGAAATTTCCATGTGGTAGAGATCCGATCGACCAGAAAATGCCATGTGCCAAATATTTAACGACTAGATTTGATGGACCACAATGGGCCATGTGGCAAAGAGCCGATGGACCAGAACCGACCATATGGAAATGATCTGACGATCTAATTTGATGGTCCAAAATGTGCTACATGGTAGCGATCTAATGACCCAATTCGATGGTCCACGATGAGCCATGTGGCCTCCTTATGATGGTTTAGAGTGATCCACGTGGTAGCCATCTGACGGATAGATACGATGGTCGTAGACGAGTGACATGGAATCCATATAATAGCCATATCCGATGGACAGAGAGCTACCACATGGTATCCATTAAATGACCAGGTCTGACCGACATAGAGGAACTGCGTGGTAACCATTTGACGACCAAATCCAACGGACTGCAAGTGACATCAAACAAACGGATCTGACAGACAGAGACAAGAAACGTGGTAGCTACCAAATGACTAAACCTAATGAATTACCTGCGAAAAATGATTGCAGAGAGATGGTGGAAGAACCCATAGTAGTTATTCAAAAACACTTGTTCTAGCCTCAAGAGTTCACATCTAGCAATCAAAACATAGGAAAATGGGATTTCATGGAGCCAACTTCTGAAGGACTGGGAAAATGATTCTCCCTCCTTGTTTCTATTCCACGCTACCCAATCCTGTCAAAATCTTCAACCCATGGAACGTGAGCTTGTAAATTAATCAGTGGCTTCTCATAGTGATAAAGAATCTAGCAATGGGACTGACCACACAAATCCCAATTTCCGATACTCAATATCAATTGATTTGGATCACAGAAGATGAGAGATGCTTCAGCCTGCGAAGATGATGCTAATAGGGATTCGACGTTGCTATTTTTTGTATAAGTGTTGTGCCAAGATTGTTATTCAAGTGCATGATTGAACAATTGCCTACCAAAAGTGACCATGGAGAGACAATAGAAGAATCTATAATAGTTTCTCAACAACACTTCTGTCGGCCTCAACACGTATTACGTAACTAAATTTGGTATCACTCCAATATATATCTTAGGAATTTACTTTGACTTCCTATTTATTGCATCATAGTCCAATTGTTCTATGTTTTGGATATTTTTTGACGATATTTTCTATTTAAGTTTTCTCAAAATCCGACAAGAAATTGTTGGATCTGCAGATTTGAGTGGTTAATTATGTATAACCCAAGTGCCCTAAGGGTTTTTCAGCATGTTGAATTCATTTCTACATTCAGAAATGCAATTTAAACAATATAAAAGTGTTATTTTGTCTAGAGTTATGTCACTATATTTCGGCAAAAAAGACAAAAACATGGAACAATTAGTCAACACCATTTACTTTTGTTACTCCCATAAAAAACAACAATCAGGATATGTAGCTGGAGAATCAACTATAACTGATTATTTAAATTTCTCAATCAATTTAGTTCAAATTTGCTTGTCATATCTATTGTATCAAACGACGTTTGAAGTGCTCGATTTATAAAGTTCGGTAAAATTATTGTATGTCTTAGTTTTAATATGTGTCGTATAGTAGTTACACTAGTTCTTTGGATAAAATCCTAGTTATCTTGTGACATCAAAAACATTTCAAACTAATTGTGTTTTGGTTACACCAACATAGATCCATCTTAAATTTGGATCTATCATGCACCAAGAGGGATCAAATCCCTTGAGGTGCAAACATACTTTTTGAGTGAAAAACTTGAGGAAAGGTTTGCACCTTGAGGGTTTTTATCCCTCTTGGCACTTGATATATACAGATTTAATATGGATATATGGTGGTTCCAGTCGTGAGCAAGAACGTGAAATTTTTAGATGGTAATATTTATCTATATGTATATGTTTAAGATGAACTTGATAATTTAAAATTTACATCATTATGAATCCTAATAATAACAAAATAACAATGTTTTGTGATGAATATGTTTAATAATAACAAAATGGAATTGTTAAGATATTGAATAACATATATACTACATATCATTAAGAATTACATATCATTAAGAAGTGATATGAGGAAGATAATGAATAACTCATATATTACATAGTAAT
>JZKD02S1773179.1:55290-66758 GCA_000966675.3 Picea glauca | reverse complement strand
TTGAATTTTATGGCTTCCATAGGTTACCAATATTTCAGTCAGCATCTTGAATTTTATGGTTACAGCAAACTAATGGGTTTTTCATTTTATGGTTTGGATAGGTTACCAATACTCCGAGCATCTTTATATGTATTTTAATGTTTTTTTTTTAATTAATATTTTTTTCTAATTTTTTATTTTTTATGGTTTTGTAATGTGTTATAATGTATTTTAAAATGTTGTTTTTTGGTTTTTTATGTTTGTATTTTCATTAATTATTTAATTTTCTAATTTTTTTTAAATATTTATTAGTGTTTTTTAACATATTCTATTTTTTTTTAATATTTTTTTTTTAATTAATAAATTTTTAATTAATTTTTTTTAATTATTAATTTTTATAATTAAGATTTTCTTATAATTATTGATTGTACATTATTATTGAATATTAATTAAAAAATTATAATTTTTGTTTGTACATTACTATTAATTATTAATTCTTTTACTATTATTGTTTTCATAATTAATGTTTTTATTATTATCTATTTTATAATTAATGTTTTTTCATTATTATTATGGTTTTTTTATAATAACAAATTCTCAAGAGCTCTATAGTGAAATTGGGCGTTGATCAATTCCTAAAACGTCATGGGATGAAAGAGTGTGTCACCTTTGTGACACTAAGAAGGTTGAAGATGAAAAACACTTTCTCTTAGATCTCATTTTCAAAATATTAGATCACATAAACAAAATTCTAAAGAATCACAAGTAATCACTTACCCTCTTAAGGTCTGATAGACCAATTAAGTCTTACTAGACGTTCATCATCATCATCATCATCATCACACACACACACACACACACACACACACACACACATATATATATTTTATTTCTTTTTATATTTAAATTTATTACTTTTATATTTACTATTTTTTAAATATTCACTTTTTTAATGTTTGTTTTTATTATTTGTAATGGTATTTTTTAATTTAAATTATGTTTTCTTGAATGATATGTGTTTTCAAGAAGCACAATTTAAAATTGTGTTTTTTAAAATGTTTTTTTTTTCGTTATTATTAGGGAAGGTCATTATCAATATTTTATTTAATATTTTACTTTTCATGTGTGTTTATGTTGTTTTGATTATACATAATACATTTAATCATTGCTGTATTTTTCTCAACCATGATTATGGACAACATACATTCTTCAAAATTTAGTTGGGATCTATATATTGTCAAATGGTAAAGAGTGCTAAATATTTCAGAGTACACTCTCATGAAGAGAGTTTTCTAGATTTGAAAATATATTTTCTTAATATATTTTTTTAATTTCATTAAGATATTTGTTTAAGATCATTTCTGAAATATGAAAATATCGTATGAACTTTTCCATAAAAAATTTTGTATACTTCCTTTTTTTATACATGCACTTTAGTAAAATCAATAGTAAAATAATTATACTTTGTATACTTATTTAGCAATTGTTCTTTATATATACTTTGTATATTTAATAGTAAAATAATTATACTTTKTATACTTGTWGTATACATATATATSAAGTASATTTGTTATCAATGTCGTCTTTGATAHGTGTATAAYTTATSRAATAAATCATCATGTAAATTTAAAGTTAGTTTTCTATCAATGTTCTTAGAACAAATATAAATCATCATCCTTATAAATGATTTTTTTTATCAATGTCCTTATCACAATTATAATTCATTATCTACAAAGTTGAAAATGATTTGTTATGAATGTCCCTATTACAAGTATAAATAATTTTCTACAAAGTAAAATATGATTCAAGAAATTGCATTGTGACGAAAATTTCCCGATGTTGCATTGTGACGACCATTTCCCAACATTAAAAAAACAAAATATGATTCTACAATGTGTCATGTGTTTTCCGGCATCACATTATATTGAAAATTTCCCGACGTCATATTGTGACAGACATGTCCCAACGTCGCATTGTCTCGAACATTTTCCAATGTCGCATTGTGACGAACATTCCCCAACGTCATAGTGTGACAAACATTTCCCTAAGTCGAATTGTGATGAACATTTTGTATTGTCACAATGTGATGAAAATTTCACAATGTCTTTGATACTTATTTAGCAAATATTCTTTATATATACTTTGTATATTCAACAGTAAAATGTCTTTGATACATGCGAAAATTTCCAGATGTCGCATTGTGACGACCATTTCCCAACATTAAAAAAAAAAAGATGGTTCTACATTGTGTCATGTGTTTCCCGACATCATATTATAGAGAAAATTTTCCAACGTCGTAATGTGTCGAACATTTTCCAATGTCGCATTGTGACGAACATTCCCTAATGTCGCAGTGTCACAAACATTTCCCAAAGTCGAATTGTGATGAGCATTTCATATTGTCACAATGTGATGAAAATTTCACAATGTCTTTGATACTTATTTATCAATTGTTCTTTATATATACTTTGTATATTCAATAGTAAAATGTCTTTGATACGTGCAAAAATTTTGTGATGTCTAATTGTGATGACCATTTCCCAACATTAAAAAAACAAAAGATGATTCTACAATGTGTCATGTGTTTCATGACATCAAATTATAATGAACATTTCCCAACGACATATTGTGACGAACATTTCTCAACGTCACAATGTGTCAAACATTTTCCAATGTTGCATTGTGACAAACATTCCCCAATGTCGCATTGCAACAAACATTTCCCAAACTCGAATTGTGATGAACATTTCATATTTTCGCAATGTGACGAACATTTCACAATGTCGCATTGTGACGAACATTTCCCAATGTCTCTTTCTGATGAACATTTCGTAACGTCTCAATGTAAGAAACATTTCCCAATGTCTCATAGTCATGGGAATTTCCCAACGCCACAATGTGACAAACATTTCTCAACGTCTCACCATGACAAACATTTTCCAATGTTTCATTGTGATGAACATTTTCCAATGTCGCAATGTCTTAATAAATGTATTAATATTCTAATGATATATTATTAATATACAAATAAAATATTACTTTATTAGAAATATTGAAATATGTTATTTATTAATGTATTTATAATACATTCCTACATTAATTAATAATACATTCCTACATTTTGCAATAACTCTTTATTTCTGAGATTCTTGGAAACCCTAGCTCGTGGCCCATGTGAGCCCTAGACCGATCGCTGTAGAATCTTCTCAGACTACGAACCCCCATTGCTTTGCTGTAAATCCACTTCGGCGCTGAGTCACAGTCATGGGCGCGGAGGAGGGGGGGAAACCCCCCTCATACAACAATGTGGCAACCAATGACAAATCTGGAACCAGGGCAAGACGACCCGTGTTTGAACCATTGCCGCAAATCCGAGAACAACTACTCGCCGAAGAACAAAGCCTGCAACAGGAAATGGAGACGGAATCTAGCACTTCCAATCCCAAACCACCTCGCAAATGGCGGCCTGGGAAATGCATCCCGCAGATGGAAACAGCGTCGCACTATCACATATGCTCAGCCAGGGTGGGTGAGCACACACAGTTCATGCAAGAACATGCCCTCATTGGAAAATTTCTGGGACTCTGGCCATCAGAACGAGATCTGCATAAATGGATCAAACATTGGTGGAACCCCAAAGGCGATTATGATGTCCAGCTTAGATCCAAGGGCTTATTCACCATTATACTCTACAATCTAGAGGACAAGGACCGCATCTTTGAAAATGGTCCTTATTTCTTCAACTCAACAGGGCTTTTCCTACGGTACTGGACAGAGAGATTTAGCCCAGACAAAGAGGACTTCACAATGGCACCTGTCTGGATATGCCTCTATTCCCTTCTGCAAGAGTTCTGGCTGGAGGAGATCCTAATGGGAATAGGTAATACCATAGGTCAGTATGTGAAAGCCTCTGAAGCTACAAAACAGAGAAAATACACCTCATATGCTCACATTTGTGTTTATATGAATATAGCCAAAGCCCTACCAGGAACTGTAATACTGGAATACCAGGATGAGGACTGGGCCCAAACCCTTGATTACGAGCATATCTCGTTCAGGTGCAGAAAATGCCATGAACACGGCCATCTATTTCAGGACTGCCTTTTGAACCAGCCAGCATCCAAACCCACCCCGAATCTGCAAAAAGACAGCTTCACAGTGATCCAAGCAAAGAAGAAAAATCCCACTCGAAAACCGCTAGTCGACCCCAAACCTAAGATCCAAACCAGAAACTCCTACGATATTCTAAGCCAGCTCCCGGAAGAAGATGAAGTTCAGGATCCCCATGCCGATGCACAGTTAGGCAAAGCCCCGAGCACCACCATTTCACCTCCGGATCCCCCCAAAGAACCTAACACAGAGGACGCCGGGGACGCAGATGGCGATATCCACATGCAAGTGGATGCCCAGGATCTAGCCGGTATAGATCTGGAAAAACTGGAGGAGGCTCTAGATCAGAGGGACCTACAGGGCCTCTCGGAGGAACAACTGCAAAAGGTTCACAAGATCTTCCTCGATTCTACGGCTGGCTCCACAGCGCGCCTAGGCATTGCCTCCGAGTCCAGTTCTAGTTCCAAAAAGATACCAAGAGAGGGAAAAAGACGAGGCCGGAAGACAGTTCATCAGCTGATCAAAGAAGCTGGGAACCTAATGATCAACTCAGGACAGATACAGAATCTCTCGGAGGGATACCTCCACCTACACCCCTCCTCTTAATGATGAAGTTCATCTCCTGGAACATCAGAGGTCTTAATGGAAGATCCAAGCAAAGGATCCTGAGAGTCTGCATCAAAGAGGAAACCCCAGATATCCTAATGTTACAGGAGACTAAATGCGCCGGCTTGGAGGCTGAGAACATCATTCAAAGAATATAGAAAGGCTACCAGTGTTTTAGTAAGGACTCTGTGGGAGCAGCGGGCGACCTAGCAATTTTATGGGACCCCAACCACATGACTCTTAGTGGACCCTTCTCCACGGTAGGCACCCCGTCAGCTCAATTTACAATAACAAGATCAAGTCAGGAGGAGACCATCACCAACGTCTATGGACCACAAGGACAGCAGGAGAAGCAGAAATTCTTGGAAAAGATGGCCCAAGTCAAAGCTCTGGTAAACGCGCCCAACTGGATCATAGGAGGCGACTTCAACATGATAATGTCACTGGAGGAAAAATCGGGAGGCAGCAAGCGACTCGAGCAAGACAATGGTAAGTTCAAATCCCTCCCTGATCAGCTACAATTAGTGGACATAGAGAATAGCAATGGCACATTCACCTGGTCTAACCGCAGATCTGGTAGCCAACATATAGCTTGTCGACTTGATCGCTTCCTTGTAACATAATATTTACTTGTAAGGGACCTCTGCATAGAGAGCCTGATTCTTCCCAAAACAGGCTCGGACCATTGGCCAATAGCCCTCCAAATCGCCATAGAAGCCACACCAAAACTCAAACCCTTTAGGTTTGAAAAATTCTGGCTAACTCATCCAGACTTTCATCAACTAGCACAAATCTGGTGGAATCAATCAACGATAGACGAGGGGACCAAGATGTACAAATTCCAGCAAAGACTCAAAAATTTTAAACAAAGGCTCAAATACTGGAACAAAAACACCTTCAGCAATATCCATCAAGCCATCGGAGATGAAGAGCTCAGGCTAGCCGAAATACAGAAGATATTTATATCAGGAACCCGCACCACGGAACTCGTGCAGGAAGAAGAGAAATTACAGGCGCAACTTGAGCAACAAAGGAGGCAAGAGGAGATACTCTAGAGACAGAAATTGAGAGTGCAGTGGCTCAAATAAGGGGAAAAGAATACCAAATTCTTTCATAGATCCATGATACACTGAAGACACATCAACAGAATAACACACTTGGAGGATGAGCAAGGCCAAGTAATCAGGGACCATGAGCGCATAGAAGAAGAACTCCACAGATACTACCAAACTCTACTCACAGAAACTAATAAAGATAGGGCGGCAGCAATATCCCGAGTCACTAGCCACATTCCAAAGCTCATTACGCCAGAACAAAATGCGGCCCTTATTCGACCAATCTCCAAGGAGGAAGTGGACAAGGCAGTAAAAGACATGCCCCCAGGTAAAGCCCCAGGCCCCGACGGTTTCACCACAGATTTCTTCCACCATTGCTGGGACATCATAGGCCAGGACGTATGGGAGGTAGTAGAGGAATCCAGATCTTCAGGACAAGTGCTCCAATCCTTTAACGCCACCTTTCTCACCCTTATCCCAAAGGAGGAAAGAGTAATGAATCCCAAGCAGTTTAGACCCATTGCTCTATGTAATGTCATCTACAAGATAATCACCAAGGTCATTGCTAATCGACTCAAGCCAATTCTGCCTCACATCATCTCTAGGGAACAAGCTGGGTACGTGGAAGGTCGGCAGATAATGGACAGCGTCATATTGGCCAATGAGGTGTTCAGTTCTCTCAAGACAACTAAAACACCTGGTATGTTGATCAAACTCGATCTCTCAAAGGCTTTTGACAGGGCCAACTGGCAGTACCTCCATGCTATTCTAATCTCCTTTGGCTTTGATCATGTTTAGGTTCAATGGATTATGAACCTCACCTCTTCGGCGTTCTTCTCTATCCTTGTCAATGGAGCCCCCTCACGACCCTTCTCGGCCTCCCGAGGCATTAGACAAGGTGATCCACTATCACCCTTTCTCTTCATCCTAATGGCGGAAGGCCTTGGCCGTTACATTAAGTCAGCAGTTCTGGAAGGTACCCTTCTAGGACTCCCCCTGCACAATATCAGACCTGCCCCTTCGCATATCCAATTCGTTGATGATACCCTTCTAATGAACTTCCCCACTGCTCGGGAGGCACTCAATCTCAATTCCATCCTCTCAGACTTCACCGAAGCCTCGGGCATGACTTTGAATCTAGAAAAGTCCAAGATTTTCTTTTTCAACACCCCCACGGCAGTACAATTTCATATTTCTCGCATCCTAGGAATCCCCAGGAGCTCCCTTCCGTCCAATTACCTGGGTATTCCCCTCACTGGAGCACCCGCCAAAACCATCTCCTGGGACAGCCTCCTCATCTCCATCTCCAACAGACTTTACAACTGGACTTTCTAGCCTCTAAACCTTGCTGCCAGACTTGTTCTGCTAAAGTCTGTCCTACAAACACTTCCCACCTACCTCTTCACTGCGCTTGCCGCCCCCAAACACATCCTCAAAGCAATCAGAAACATCCAGCAGAATTTCCTCTGGCACGGCGTGCAAGCCAAGAAGAAATGGGCCCTGGTAGGCTGGGACAAGGTCTGCGCACCAAAAGGCAGAGGCGGCCTAGGATTACGGGACCCCGAAAAGCTCAATCAGATAATGCGAGCCAAGATCTGGTGGTGGTGGCTGAAAACACCAGATGCCTTATGGGCCCAAATCTGGAAGAACAAATACGCTCCTACCATTCCATCAAATCATCTAATCAGACACAACATCAAAATCCATGGGTCAAACATTTGGAACACAGCTTGGCAAAATAGGGACATGATACAAAAACACGCCTTCTGGGAAATACGCAATGGAGACAGTGCAAGGTTCTGGCAAGATTCATGGCAGCAGCTCAAGCCTCTACAGGACTCAGAAGAACTCGCCCCCCTACACTTGGCACTCAACCAGCTCCCCACACTGAAGGTACGTGACCTTTGGAAATCTGAGGACGCAGAACTCCACTGGTGACAATGGAAAACCTCCAATCCTGAGCTTGGCATTTCCCCTGACATAAATCTAACAGCCTGGCAGCAAGAGGCTGGACGCAGGAAAATTCCCTGGAGACACGGGCTCGACATTCTCAGATGGGGACACTCAGACTCAGGCAACTTCTCGATCAAAGAAGCCTATGGTATTCACTGTAATCACAACAATCAACAAGAGGATCACATCTGGAGAAAAATCTGGCGCAGAGAACTATGGCCCAAGATATCCACTTTCCTCTGGTTAATCATTCACAACAGAATCTTAACATGGGACAACCTCAGGAAATGAGGATTCACTGGACCATCCATGTGCACACTCTGCCATTCCCAAGAGGAGATGAAAGAGAACCTCTTTAACGGATGCACCTATAGCCAAACACTTTGGGATTAGGGAGCACAAATCATGCGCCGGTCCAACCAAAATCGTGGCAGTATCAGAGACACCCTAGAAAACTGGGATTCCATCACCTACAACAACCCCATATTGAATCAAATCTGGATTTTACTACCCGGATTCATCCTCTGGAAGCTATGGAAGGAACGGAACAAACGCATCTTTCACTCCAAGCACTCCCCAGCAGAGGCAACCTGGAATTCAGTCGTCAATCTCGTCAGAGAAACCATTCAGAGCAAGAATTGGCAACCTCGGGACACAGATTGAAATCGTGAGGAGGCTCACATCTTTCAAAGCTGGACACTGCGCCTCAAAGACCCGGGGACTTCGCGACCTCCCAAGAGCCACTTCTCCAGTCCTTCCCTCTGGAACCCCCCTCCACCAGGTTTCATAAAAATCAATTTCGATGGAGCCTCAAAAGGCAACCCCGGACCGACCGGCTATGGTGCGGTCATCAGGAACTCCACTGGATAAATCCTTACTCTGATCGCAGGATATTTGGGAGAAACCACCAACAATGTAGCGGAACTCACAGGCCTCTTGCAGGGACTCCAACAAGCCTTGGCTCTCAACAATCACAACATCATCCTGGAAGGAGATTCCCAAATAGTCATCCAGCTCATCACAAAAATCCTGCATGGGGGACACCCTCACAAAATCTCTCCCAGTTGGCGTCTGGCAGGACTGCTAGAGGACTTCCAATTTTTACTCAAGCATAACATCAATATCATCCCCTCACACATCAAAAGGAAGGTAAACTCAGTAGTTGATCTCCTCGCCAATGAGGGAGTACACCAGGAAAGGGAGCACATAACCTGGGATGCTAGAAGCACAGAGCTTTCAGATCTCTACAATCGCTGCAAACTTTTGGCCAGCAGAGATTTCTCAACCCCAGATGGGGTGACACGAGGTGAGGTCAACAAGGGGAGGTGGCAAACGGAGGTGACGAGGGGAGGCGGGGGGCCTTTAATACCGGTCCTCCCCACACACTCCGCGATTCAATTTGAGCGTCAGCTCCTACCATCTCTGTAACCTGATGCAACCCATCACGAGTGCCCTCGGTCCATCCAGCCAGAGAATTAAGCTCATGGCTTTAATGGAATTTATAGTGGTTCATCTTTCCATCAACCTTCTCAGGAGTTCCATTGTGTTCGAGAAATTTCCTGCGCAGCGAGGCTGCCATCAACCTTTCGGCGACTTGGCTCTAACCTTCGTTTCAGTCATGCCACGTTTGAGGGGGCGACCACGCAGAGGGGATGGATGGTATGCAGCCGCCTCCAGAAGGAAACACCACCGAGAATTCCAAAGCGCAGTGACTCTAGCCAGGCAGCGACGACGGCAGGCAATTCCGGCAGCAGGTTCACCTCCTGGCAAAATCGTGGAAGAGGATTTGAGCATTTAGCTCCCACCGGATTTTTTGGAAAATAAAATGGTTACCTTCCCTAATAATTGGGACCCCCACACCCGTATCTTCAGCACTGGAACTACTCCCCATGACAGGACCTCCTCTGACTCCTACGCTAAAGCTTCCTTGGACCCCTACATAGAAACTTGTATCATAGAAGAGGAGCAGTGGATGGATGTTGGTGCAGCTAAGGACGCAGAATGTATGGGACGTGATGAAAAGCAGCCGAGGCTGCCCTCGCCACCTCTTTTACTCCTGGACAAGTTGCAGCTCATATTTGAAGTGAGAATTCTGGTTGAAGACCAAATATTTTGAGCGGTCTGCGCAAGCCAGCGCCTGGATATGCTTTATGTGGCTTATTCCAACGACACACCCAAATGCCTATG
Organism: Picea glauca; assembly: GCA_000966675.3. Lineage (NCBI taxonomy): Eukaryota > Viridiplantae > Streptophyta > Pinopsida > Pinales > Pinaceae > Picea > Picea glauca. The sequence continues at coordinate 56,868 of JZKD02S1773179.1, read as the reverse complement.
TCCTACCTGTGCACATCCATTTGCAATACCAGTCCATGCATCAGAAGCGAAGAACGACAAGGAGAGCACTGGTTAAGAGGTCTAGAGTTTGCATGCTTTTCTTTATGTTTGTTGTTGTATTTTCTCAGGACAATAGTCCTCTAGGTGTTAGTCTGGATAGCCTTAGAAACTATATTACCAAACTGTTGTTAGTCACAAATATACCCCCTGGTTTCCTACGGGCAGGGTGGCTCTATGTTCTCTATAATTTTTGGACATGTTACAGTGAGATAGCTAGGTGTCCTGGTTTCCTACACAGAAAGGACATGTGGCTCCTATGTGTCATGTATCCTCCTTTTTGGATGAAGCTTTAATATGAAAGGTCCCACTTTTTACTTAAAAAAAAAAATAATTTCGAGCTTCAACAACCCATTTCACCTCATTTCCATTTCTAAGCATAGATGCAATGTACTTAACCAATTCAACAAAGTTAGATATTAATCTTCTCAAAAGAAATATTTTACCCAAGAAACACTGGATATCCTTCTTGGATCTAGGAAGAGATAGAGTATAGATGGCCTCTAATCTACTTGGATCAATCCTTACCCCTTTTTTCTGATACAATGTGTCCCAACTACTTGCCTTCTTTCATAGTAAACAAAGATTTCTTAGGATTGAGAGAGAGCCCAAACTTTCTACACTTCAGGAAAAAATTATTCAAATGATGATAATTCTCCTTATCAGATCTTGAGAACACTGTAATGTCATCTATATATATGAACAAAAATTTTTCCTTCTCCCTAATGAAGGAAATATCCATTACTCACTGAAAGGTTTCTCCTACATTCATTAGACCAAAGGGCATTTTAGCATACATGAATGTGCCCCAAGGAGTAGTGAAAGTTGTCTTATCTCTATCTTGAGGCAGGACAGAGATCTAATTCTAGCCTAAGAATCCATCAATCATAGACATCCTTGATGAACCAGTCACCCTCTACAAAATATTCTCCATCTTTGGCAAGGGGTAATTATCTTTCTTGGAACTTATGTTCAAATTTTTGAAATTAACACAAAGTATGATTTCACCAGTTTTTTCCTCATAGGGACCAAGTTAGCCACCCACTCAGAATACCTTAAAGGTATGATGATCTTAGCATCAATAAACTTCTTGAATTCCTTTTCCATAATAGGAAGAAATATGGGATTATATGTCTAATTTTATGCTTAAATGACTTGGTCTCCTCTTTCAAAGGAATCTTATGTTCAATGATGCTTGTATCATAAGTTTGTATTTCTTCATATTTCCAAGCAAATTCATCAAAAAATTCCTTTAATAACTTAAGATACTCAACCCTTTACTCCTTTGATAAACTTCTAAACAACTTGACATATTTTGGATTTTCCTCTGTACCTAAGTTGCATTATTGCACATCATCTTGTTCACTTGAACCTTTCACCTTCACAACAACATCATTTTTGTAAAATTGTTAGGATATTTAGACACTTAGGAGTTAGTTAAGATCTAATTGGTCTAATATGTCATTAGGTGAAAGTGTGTTTCTTTAGTATGCATTAGTATGCATTTGTAGTTAGGAAATC
>JZKD02S1773179.1:12855-31153 GCA_000966675.3 Picea glauca | reverse complement strand
CCTCCCAAGAGCTTATCGGTTTCAGAGAATATGTCTTCTATTATTGGAGACTTCCATGACCCATACGCTGCGCTCATATTCTCCTTGTCTGCATACATCTCTCTGTTTTCTGATCAAAGAGAGAATGCGGACATTATGTCCAAATAATGTATGGAATAATTGATCGGAATAATTGTCCTTGATCAGGAGAATGTTTAATGTCTCGTTAGGCCACAGTACATAATACAACCTGGCCCCAAATGCATTGAATCTCAATAGAAATATAATGGCAAGTGCTTAAGAGAACTCCCCTTCTTCCAACTCAACCTAACCTAACTATATACATTTAACCTATACTTCATTTCAATCTGTTTATGTCATATGACAACAGGATACCCACAGTTACAGTGGTTTAGTAAGATTTGAGAACAACCCTTTTATTTTACATTCTCCCTGTGGAAATATTGAACTGTTCTCTTACATGGATGCAAAAATTGAGAACGAACTTCACATTTCACATTTCATCATATACTGAACTGCTTCTTCTTGCATTCACTATGCTAAGAATTAATGTCATATTTGCTCCCGATACTGAAGGTTTTAAGAAACAACATTAAAACATGCAGATTTTGTTGTTAATGAGAAACTTTGTAGAACTCCCCTTCTGCCAGCACAACCTAACCTAACTTTATACCTTTAACCTATATTTCATTCCAATTTTGTGTTGTCATATGACAGAAGGAGAGCAACAATAACCCTAAGACATGACAACAGGATAGCAACAATAACAGTAAAGACCCTTACTTGCTTATCCTATGACTCTATTTAATTATTCTACAATTGGCTAATTCTCCTAGTTCATCTTCTAGCTATATATCATCATGGTTCATCGTCTGTCGACTCTCTACTTTATTGTTTTGTCTCTTTAAAGTCTTTTTATTACTGCATCCCTATGTCTCATTGTTCATTTTCCATTTTTGTTGTTTCCACTTCATGTCAGTATATGTGTTATTGCAGGATTCTTATTTAACTCTCTAATAAGATAATGGTGAGAAGTCGCTCAATCAAGCTCTTTTACCTTCTCAGCAGAGACTTGTTGCTCTGCAACTGCAACTCCCTTTGTTTAATTTATATGCAACTTTTATGACCCCTTGTTTAGTTTATATGCAATTTCTATGACGCAAACAAATGGCTAACTCTATAATTAGCTTCAGGGCTAAGTGATTAAACCATTCCTGTTACTATTAAGATGAGCAATCTATCTATTATTAATATTAATGTGATTATAAGAATAATCCATATGAAATGGAAGAGTAACTTTATCAACTCACGAAGTTGGGAACTGAAGTTAAATCCTTGTTCAATCTCTTATAAAACTCAGATTCTATCCGAGCTTGGGTTAATGGTTGTACAGTACCATCTTTGTTATTAACACAGTTTTAAACCTTCATCTATTACAGACCCAACTTAAGTATGGTAATTGTGTCAGTCTTTATCCGAGGGTTCTTTTTTGGTAACTCATGAGGTTTTTATAGATAAGTAGACTAGCACAGCTACAAGTCACTAGTGGTTGGTGAACACTGAAATAACCAAGCCTTGGTCATTAAATAACCGCAGAACCCTGTGCATTAGTAATTAGATAGGGCTGTGCATTTTGCATTAGATAGAGACTCCTGAAACTATCTATATCTTATTTAATTTGGTCCTAATAGAGCGCAATGCATTCTGGGTATAACTTTTTAATATAATTGCAACTGGACCTCAGTGTATGAATAAGTCCATCAAAATTATTTACTTTAATGGTCCAGCCTAAAACAAATTATTCAAATTACACAGTAAAAAAAACCTAACCTCCTGCAAAAAAAAATTGCATGCATATGACTGCAATACATGTATATGTATCAATATTAATTAATTAAAATAAAAATTTAGATGTACAAAAATAATTTACTTCCATAAATTATCATAAATCTATATACTAAGGCTGTGTGCTGGCCGATTATTAATGACCCGTTCAAATCTGTATAGCTATACCAAGTACATTAATCTACTTCTCCTGCAATCCCCTCCAGATATAAACAAAGAAAAGACTATCATCTTTTACCTGGTGGAATTCATATAGGCTCTGAGTTCATCTGCTTGATTTCTCTGTCTCTGTATCCAGACTGAAGGAATGATGGAAGAATACAAGGCCTCACAAGGAGTGTTGAATATCCTGAGGACGCCCTTTCCTCCAGCCAGGAAGCTTCCATCTCCACCTCCCTCGTCACATACTACAATTTTTCCAGCCACTTTATTGCGATCTAATGAATTTAGCAATATCTGTGAGTTCAATTTTTACATATTAGGTTTCATGTCAGCTATAAATGACATGCTTGATAAAAAAAAAAAACTCTTATCATAATCATGTCCAATCATGAATACCTGGATTGTTCCGAAGTAAAAATTGTAATCATGGATACTTGGATTGTTTCGAAGTAAAAACTGCAGAGACATTTGGTGCGTCTCCTCCAGAAACTAGAAGATACCATGGTTTCTCCATTGAAAACGTATTGATTGCATTTCCCTGATCAGAAGATGATTAGCCATTTGAACTGAGCACATGAGAACAATTTACAAATACCAATAGAATGGAAATAATACAGACAAAATAACAATTTACAAATACCAATAGAATGGAAATAATACAGACAAAATATCAATCAATGAATTTATTGAAAAAGTCTTATTGTTTCCGAGAACCAATTTACCTTGGAATGTACGATCGCAATAAAATGGCTGGAAGCCTTGCATTCTGCATTACAATGCCTCGCATTCTCCATTACCAAGCACGCTTCGCATTCTCCATTAACACGTGAAGGATTTACATTAAGAATTTGTGGAAGCGTTGCATTCTGCATTACAACCCTTCGCATTCTCCATTATCCATTACCAAACACGCTTCGCATTTTCCATTACCACGTGAAAGATTTACATTATGAATTTGTTAAAAATTAAAAAGTCGCATTTTCCATTACCATGTGAAAGATTTACATTATGAATTTGTTAAAAATTAAAAAGTTAGTGAAATATTTACATTATGAATTTGTTAAAAATTAAAAAGTAAATGACAAAAAGGATTTCATTAAGTTGTTGTGCATACTTAATTATTTAAAGGTGACAATCAGCTAGCTATTATAGTAAATTTTAAATATGATTAAGTAAAAGTAAAAAAATAAATATGTAAACGGATTTCTTTATAATAGTGAAGAAGTTAGTGGTTGAAATCACAACCATTGATTTATTGGGACGACTAAGAACATTCCAACAATATTTAATCTTGTCCATACAAAACTGATTAAGTACTAAAAACATATTAAATGTGCCCATTATCCAACCTATCAACAAATAATTATTAATTATCACTGTAAAAAAAAATTAATAATTAAAATGTTTGTACTTGACATATTAATAATTATCGCTGTACAAAAAGAATTTAATAATTAAAATGTTTGTACTTACTTGACCTTGTACGTGAGTGCAGAGTTGTTTTAAGAACGTTAGTTAAGGAGATATTACTAATATATATATTCTCTTGAATTATAAGTAATCGATTAGTTTTAAACAGTCTTATGTTACATTTCAGATTTTTCATCACCCTTGAGGGACATCCTTTTCCATTGTCATCTTTTAAATTATGTGTCAACTCAGGATAATTTAATCAATAGAATACGTGCGCTTGTAATGAATAGGATTTGTGTCAACTTAGATTGGTCAATTTAGTTCTCGGTCATGTAAGGAATTTATTATAATGTAATGTAAATTGATGAAGAAAAGATTTAGAATGGACAAGGTTTGTAACATATTTATTATGGATTAAATTAAATTTTTATTATAATTATAGTGGAATGGATGAATAAAGTTTAGAATGGATATAAATCACAGATTGAGTTCCGTAATTAAAATTTTTTTTTTTTAAGTTGTCCAAATCATTATTTCTTACATCAAGTTCAAGTTATTATAGAGTAAGTTGAATTAAGTTATTATCGAGTAAAATTGTTTTGTTAGGTTATTAATTGTTGAAAAAATTTCATTATCTTAGGTAATTAGGAAATATATGGTAAATTGAAGTTAATCTTGAATAATCATTATTGGAATTGTGAAAAATAATAGTTAAGGATATTTTTAAATTTTACATAAGGTTGATGGAATTTTATTAAGACATTTACTAATGTTAGTTTAAATGTTCATTGTTATTTAGAATTACTATGAATGTTAAAAGGTGATTAGGGCTTAGTGTAGTTTCGATGTTATTTATCTTGTGAAAACAATATTGATAAATAATGTGATGATAAAGTGAATGATTTATGGGTAGATATCTTCAAATATTTAAAAAGGCTATTAGTCTTGAGACTTTAAATGGTCAAAATCAATAGAAAGAATCTTCCATAGTGTTCCTTATGTGTTTTGAAAGTTCTAACCTTAGGTGTACGATGTTGGGGGCTCAAAGACATGTTTATTGGCCCTTGCCTTCAAGATTATGGGTATTCTAGTATTAGACTTGACATTTTTTCTATTTTCTATTTCCTTGGAGAACTAGAGAACCAGGCCTCCCATGGCGGAAGGTCAACTGCAGGATGACCTTCTCGATTGAATCAAAATGACCTCGCTGCAAGCCTTCACCCCACAACTATTTCGGTGAGTGTTCCTGAGTTTTTTCTAAGCTTTTTTGCCTCTACCCTCGAACCTTTGCAACTTAGAAACTCCTTCCCATCTCGACTTTTATTATGCTTTTCTCTCTGCCACTACGAAACTTTTTTACCGGGGGAACAGTCTCTACTCCAGACAGTTACTTATTGCTTTTTATCGGTGCTGGGCCTACTTCTCATCCCTCTATTTTTTGAACCTTTTTTGTGAGCTTCCCTTCCTTTCTGGAGTTACTCTGCCTCTTTCCCTTGAACTCTGATAGTTTTTTTTCCCTTTCCCTAGGACCGCAGTGGAACCTACCTCTACTTTGGGGATGTTTTTCAAGCTTTTGTCATATTATCCTCCTTGTTTTTAGTTCCTCGTCTCTTTCACTGACTTTGTGCACCTTTTTTTAGGTTTCTATATGGACTTGGGATTGAAGGCTAGTGTTACAAAAGATGTCATGATGCTCATGGACCCACATGATGAGGTAGAGTGGCTTAAAATAGGACTTTTCAATAAGACTGATAGGGATGGGACTCCCTTGCCCCGTCTTGTTGCAAATGAGGTTACAAATTGTCTGCAGCATTCTGGAAGTTATCAGGACTAGTTCCCTTTTCACACTTCAGTTTCGAGTGGTGGCTTTGCGTTCTCACTTCCTTCACAAGCTCCCTCTTTACTTAAGAAGTCTGCACACCACTTTAGGAGTGGTCTTAAAGTTGGAGCACTGGATGGACGGGTCAATACATCCCTACTAAAAAATCATGAGTCTGGGTTTAGGAAAAAGGCTTGGAAACTAAACAAGAAGCCGATGAGAATGGTTTTAGGAGCCGACGTTGGCCTTCAAGAAACTTGCAAGCTTGCGATGTGTGGACTGGTAGGAAGGCTTTCTGATGCTCATCTATCAGAGTGCTCAGTCTCAGCCTAGGTACAAAAAACTTGGGAACCCATCCTTGGATACTTGCTATAGTTTTTCGATCTCACGAAAGGGTGGTATGGCTTTATCTGCAGAATTCCTGAGGATGCCACTTTACTTTTGGATGGTTTATGGTTATTAAGGAGGAGCATTGTAATGTTAAAAAGATGGAGGATCACCTTTGACCCTACTAATGAATACTTTCAACTTAGGCACTTGTGGGTTCTTTTGCCTGCACTTCCCCTGTTTCTTTGGAATGAGGGAGCTCTGAAGTCTATTGGAAATGCACTGGGGGTTTTTATTTCTCTAAACTACTTGTCCTTGGTGGCTCCTAAGAGAAAAATGGGAAGAATACTGGTGGAAATAGACATACACGAAGGTCTACCTGAAGTGTTGGAAATTGAATGGAGAGGTCACCATATCAGATAACATCAAGAATATCAAGGCATCCCTTTCAGATGCAACTCGTGTCATTGTACAAGCCACCTTCAAAGGGAATGCCCGTGTAAATTTTTTGAGGAAAAGACTGAAGACATTGAGGTACAGGAGGATCCTCCATCCTATATGGATGAAGATGCATCACTGGGAAATGTCCCTTCCTTCGCTATAGCTGGGTCTAAGCACCTTCTAGAGTCCACAAGTTCACTTTCAGGTAAGATCAAACAACTTTTCCCTTCTCTTTTTTATTCTTTATCAGAGCTGGAAAAGGAAGTTGTCGACTCCTTCGATTGGCTCCTACGTACAACTACCTCGGTTAAAGGCGTAGCGAAGGAGGCACGAGTTACCAATAGTCTTCGTAAGGAGCCGATAAATGGGGAGACAATCTTTGGTCTTGTTCATGGACCACCTGCAGAGAACCGTGAGGCCTCTCCATCCCCTACCATTTCATTTTTTCCAACCACTATAGACCCTTTTGGGGGTGAGGCAGGAGTGAACGAGATGGTGCCTAGTCCTGCTATCCTTACTTTAAACAATTCTTTGGTGGAGGCAGGCTTCAGAGAACCCAAAGAGGATTTGAGTTCACTCAACACAGTCTTAGAATCACTGATCCGTTTTATAAAAGATAATGATCAGGCTCTAAAAATTCCTACATTTATAGGGAGAAAGTGCATCGACTGGGGCGAGTCTTCTGGACAGACTACTTCAAAGATAAAAGTGGCTAGTCAGGGAAGAGACTTTACCTAGTCAAGTGGCCTAGGAGTCGAAGTCTCTCCTATCAAAACCAGAAGCAACCAGAAACTTCAGTCACAAAACACAGACCTTATAAATGACTCTAATCCGACTTCCAGTGAATCTGGGCCTCTTAGAGAAGTGAAAGCCTTGTCCAGGGAAAAATAATGTTATTGCTCTCCTTAAATATCAAAGGGATTGGAGGCACCCTTAAAGTTGCCTCCATTCAGTGACTGCTGACAAGCACTCGACCTGAAATAATTTTCTTCCAAGAGACTTTAGTTACTGCCAAGATGTTGAGATATTTTTTCCTTTCTTACAGATCGGATTGGGCGGTTTGTTCAGTAAATTCGATGGGTACTTCTGGTGGCTTACTTACAGCATGGGACCCGACTTTTTTTGAGATGTCTCCCTATCTTACAGTGGGGGCATATTATTAACAGGCATGAATATTTTTAATAATAAGGAGGTCGCATTACTCAATGTTTATTCCCCTTCTACCAATCAACTCTCTTTCTGGAAAACGGTGGAAGGTAGTGTTTTACTCGATGCAAAAAACTTAATTTTGGCTGGGGACTTCAATATCCTCCTTTCTCTTGAAGAGGCTTGGGGAGGGATTAGATCTGGGCTAGTGGATGACTATTACAATGATCTTTTCCAATCAAAGCATCTGATTGATATTAAACCAGCCAAAATGGTGCCAACTTGGAGAAATGGCCGCCGGGGACAGGATGCAAACTCAAGAAGACTGGATAGATGCTTGGTAGCTGAAAGTCATCTTTTGGACAGTGGATATTACAGGTCATGGTGGAATTTCCCTTTGTTTCCGACCATGCCGCAATGCTCTTACAATTGTATTTTCCATCTACTATTAAATCCTTTCCTTTTAAATTTAATGAACAATGGTTGTGCGATAAGGATTTTGTAGTTTTAGTGGAAAGAGTTTGGAAAATCCCGATTTATCTCTCAGAAACAAGCAGTCAGAGGAGGTTAATTAGAAAGTTAGAGGATCTGAAAAAATTTCACAAAAGAATGGAACAAAGAACAAAAGGTTTTGCAAAGATTAAACTTGTTGTCGATTGAAGCCAATATTAAAAAAATCAGTGAAAACATGAGCTTGGACTTTAACGACCAAGGAGAAAAAGTCACTTTGCGCTCTTTGGAAATAGAGAGAATGGTGATATTAAAAAAAGAGGAACAGTTATGGTGGATGCACAGTAGAGCCCTCTCGCTGGCAGAAGGGGATAAAAATACAAGATTTTTTCATAACACTGCTAGTCGAAATAGAATTAAAAAGTTTATCTGGGAAATAGAGAAGGAGGACAGTGTTCCGGTGAAGGATCAACAAGGTATTAAAACTGAAGATGTCCATTATTTCAAGTGTTTCTAAAGGGAGTCTCCCACAGAAAACATAGAAGAACATTGAATTTTGGTAGATTTCTTTCCTTCAATGCTTACTAAAGAAGAAGAAAATTCCTTGTACTCCTCAGTTACTTTGGAGGAATTGAAAATGACTCTACTATAGTGCAAAAAATAAAAAATCCCAGGTCTGAACGGCTAGACAACGTAGTTTTTCATCTTTTTTTTTTATCTTGTAGGTGAGGACCTCCTAGCAACGGTGGAAGAATCAAGAATCTTAGGCAAAATCATAGGTGGCATAAATGAAACTTTTTTCACTTTGATCCCAAAGGCCAATAGCTCGAAATATCTTGAGGACTTTTTCCCTATTTCCCTCTACAACTTGTGCTACAAGCTTATATCAAAGATCATAGCCTCTCATATCAAACCCTTCCTGTAAAAAACAAATTTGATCGAACAGATGGGCTTCCTGGAAGGAAGACGTATACAAGATGCCATTGGTACGGCCTATGAAAGCGTGCAAAATATCAAGAAGAAGAAACTAAACTCCCTTGTCTTAAAGCTGGACTTAAGAAAGGCCTATGATTGCATTGATTGGGACCTCCTCAAAATGATAGTCCTGAAGTGTGGGATGGAGTTACCTTTGACAAAATGGATCATGGCATGTATAATGTCAGTGTCCTTTTCTATCCTTATAAATGGTGAAGCCACTGATTTCTTTAGAAGCGGGAGGGAAATTAGGAAGGGGTGCTCGTTATCCCCTCTTCTGTTTATTCTTATCATGGAAGGTCTCAGTTGATTACTGAAAAAGAGTCAAGCAGAGGGCTCTATATCAAGACTAAAGATAGCCAGAGTGACCAGGATTTTACATCTTCTTTTTTTGAACGACATACTCATTTTATGCAATGCAAACCTAGTGGAGTGGAGAGAGATTGACAATCTAATATCACTTTTTTGTAAAGCTTCAGGCCTCGCTGTCAACTTAACAAAATTAACAGTCCATCATGCACGTCTCTCAAAACTTGAATTGAGCGCTTTCAATTCTGTCCTACATTATACTTTCAACGACCTTACCTTCAGTTTCCCCTATCTAGGCTACTAATTGAAGACCGGTGTACGCTGAGACACTGACTGGGAATGGTTGATCACAAAAATAAAAAATAAAATAGATCTTTGGTGTAATAGGTGGCTTTTTCTGGAAGGCAGGTACATCTTGGTTAAATCCATTCTGGAAGAACAAACTGTTTATTGGATGTCCATGGAGGCCTTACCGCGCTCGGTTCTATCCAAAATCATAAAGCTAATCTTTGATTTTTTATGGAACAGACATCACGATAAACATCGCTTCCACCTTTGTAGCTGGGAAGTGATCTCAAAACCCAAAATGAATGGGGGCTAGGGCATTCAAAATTTAAATATATTTAACTTGGAAATAATTTCATTCACTCTTTGGTGCATCTTATTGCAAAAGAGCCTTCAGAACTCTGTGATTAGAGACAAATACCACTTGGTTTGCACTCTTTGGTGGAAGAGTGGGATTGATTGAGGATGGGATAAGATCAACCACTTGGTCAACTGGTTCAACTAAGGACGTGACCATATTGACTACCTGATCAACCGTGTTGACCAACGGGGGAGCCATATTGATCATTCCATCAACTACAGGTGGGTTGAGAGAAATCTTGCGATAAGCAGCTAGAAGTTGAGGTAGTGAAACAATCATGTCTTCCAGTAATTTCGAGGCTTCGTCCATACGAGGGCAAAGGTGAGTTTGATGACTCCATCTGCATAACCTACAAGGAAACTTGACTCTACTTTTCTTCTTCCCAAGGGTATTTTGACTAGTTGATGGGAGGTCATCAACATGTTTTTCAGAGGCTGACGACATGGGTTGGCGAGGGTGTATAGACCATACTTCTATAACCTTGGATAGACTAGGGAAATCCTTAATAAGATGGATACCCTTGCAAATCCTGTGGGGTACTTGGGCTTACGAGTTTTTTGGGTGATCTTGGCATCATCGACATTGCCAACACGATTAAGAGTAACTGGTTGTTTTCCAACATGTTTGGCAGTGGTTGGAAGTTTGGATCCTTTCTTATTTTTATTTTTCTTATTCTTCTTATTCTTCTTCTTCTTAGCCACTGGGTTACTAGCTTCATAGCTTTCACTCGACGAAGAATATGAAACGAAAGAAGACCTTGCAAGTGAAGAAGACAAATAAGATCTTACTGGTGAAGAAGGTGAAGGATCAACATGAGGTTGATGCTCTTGGGGGGAAGTTCTTACGATAGAAGCACTTACTGCATCTAGGATTACCTGAGTGGAAAACACCCACACCAACAATCTAATTGTGAGACCTAGAAGGCTCAAAGTAGCGATGTGAGGAGGACCAATATTCCCATAAGAAGGAAAAACAAAAGGTTCCCCTGGAATAGGGGTTCCTTCATTGGTCGTTCTGGTAACAAATGACGTTAAATAAATATCCAACCTAGAGTCTGCTAGGGAGAACAAACATCACACGCTAAACATCTAGTAAACAAGCAAGCAAACAAAACCTTCTCACAATGAGCACACTAGTTGGTGATGAAATCCAACTACGTGGGAACAAAGTGAGAAGGGGATGAGATAGAGTGGGTGGAAAAGTTACGTTGACGACCTGCTTAATGGACTTACACCCTGTTGCAAGCTCCCACACATAAACGTGGGTATACCCTTCAAGTAGCCCGAGTGAGTTTGGCCAACGTCGATTCCAGGTACCGTGAAGACTTGCCCCTCCACAGTCGCCTTGTGTAAATGCCCTAAAGAGATAGGTCACTAAGGTTACCAACTACTATAGTGATGCCTGGGGAAACAGTCGACAGTCCGATCCATGCGCAAAGGCAGGGTATCTAGCCCGAAATCAACTTGAAAGGCTTCCACTCATCATTGTGGGTATACCTTCAAGCGACCCCCATAATACGCGCAATCTCTACACCAATACCAATAAAATAGGGTGAGTAACTCTACCAGTCTCAATTCGACCTCGTGATTGACCCTTGTGATAGAAGGGCTTCCCAAGACAAAATGTAATAAGTGGATTTCACCGCTCCCTAACTCAATATTCTATGTTTGTTTGAAGCTTTGGAAAGTTATCTTTCACACCTATTCGAAAGACCTACAACTAATCTAATGTAGGTTTGATACCAGAAATATAAAAATGTCTAATCAATTTTTATAAGCGCTTTATTTTATGGATGTTGTTACTCAAGAGGAAAATGGCGTGGACAATATGGTGTTTTGACTGACTCGAAAGTTATGCAAAGAGATGAAGATGCAATCTTTTCGTTTCGATGAAAGCTATGCTACGAGAAGGAGAAAACATTTATCATTCCCATATGCACAATGTCCCAAAATTTATTAAACTCAACAATATCAATATCTTCAAGAAATCAAATGCAAGAACACCCCCAATCTAATATAAAGCAAGAAATTAAAAATTTATTTTTTAAAGATAGCTAAAAGCAATAGCAAATCTAGATAAAACAATGAAACCCAAACAAATTTTCTTTTTTAACACGAATTATTTAATAAAATAAAAAGAAGTTCTTTCACCAAACAATCCTAAATAAAAATGATGCTTTGTAACTGAAAGACACTCAAAGCAAGAGACCAAATCTTTCAAAAACAAACAAAGAAAACATGGCTAAAATCAGTTTCAAAGATGTCAAGCAGATTGTAAACAGATCATAATCAAACCCAAAAATTCACCCCAAAACCAAATCTAAGGTCTGAGTAAGGAAAAAAACATAAAAAATCAAAATTTTCACAATTTCTGCAGGCTGTAGACTAACAAAGTGTGGAAATCCATGATTTCTGCAGGCGAGATATAGGTAGGGTGTGGAGTTTCCACATTGGTCTAAACAGGTAGGGTGAAAAAATCCTGAGTTGCCACACTGTCCCTCAAAGCAGGGTGCAGAAATCAAACAAAAATGGAAAAAAATAAAAAATGTGAAGGTTTTATAATGAATTTTAACAGTCAAAGAATCAAGTTGGATCTCCCAGTGACTCAGAAAACAGAACCCAAGAAATAAAGGAAAACTAGGAAAACAATATGTCCCCAGTGGAGTCGCCAATTTTTTTATTGGATAAATCGGTAAATGCGAACATAAACTAATCTCCCTAGATCCACCTGGATATAGAACAAAACAAGATATAACATGGCACTTTCCCTAGCCTCTAATCATCGAATTTACTACCGAACAAAAGACGAGAGACATACCTTTAAGTGTCGCTTCCTTATGTCTTTGTTGTTCCTGTTTCACTCAGGTGCTCTTGTGACACTGATCCTGTAGTGAGACACAAACCAACCAAAGTGAAAGAATAGAGAGTATATTCAATAACAACCTATGCATATGATCAAGGATTTATGCAATAAAATAAAGATAATTATATGGGAAAGAAGCATGTCACTATATTATATTAAATAATAGGAAGAGAGATTACAAATGGATGCCTTGATGTCGTAAGATTCCTTCCAACAGTTCCTTGCTTCCCACACACTTCTTGGTCCAAGGATTCTAAGACCATAAATCTGATAGCTACTCACAATCTATCTTGACAAAGCAAAGCTCAAATCCAATATACAAGCTCCAAAATCTCCAAGCTACAAAACTCAATAACAAGCCAATCTCAAAAGCTAACTTTCTCCATGAGAACTCCTCTCCTTTTATAAGTTCAAGAGGATAAGGTGAGGAGGTTAGGATGATCCCACTAAATCATGAAAGAGAGTAAGATCCAAACCATTCGGAGGCCACCTCACCATAGAAGCTTCTCCTTTAAGAAGCATCGAGAAGATGCTCATTTTTCCCACGTACAGGAATTTCCTCACCCTAGCTATAGTGCAGCCTACGGAAACCATGAATTTCCTTACCCTGGATATAGTGCAGCCCGCGAAAACCAGGAATTTCCTCACCCTGGCTATAGTGCAGCCTGCGAAAACCAGGAATTTCCTCACCCTGGCTATAGTGTAGCCTGTAGAAACCAGGAATTTTCTCACCCTGGCTACAGTGCAGCCTGCGGAAACCAGGAATTTTTGCACCCTGTGTATAGACCAGCCTGCGGGAATCCTCTTTAATAGGGGTTTTACAAAGGAAAATACAACTTCTTTTCTCAGGGAAATTTCTTCTCCCTTCTTTCTTCAAGAATTCAGGCTGCTCACCCCTCTGAAGGTAGTATATAGGTTTACATCATTAACGGTCATAGGGATGACAAAAATAATGTGTAACAGTCACCTTCGCACTTGTCTATAATAAAAAAATGTTTATATATATATATATATATATCTTGTTTCTAAATATGCAATTAGTGATCCTTAATTCTAATAGTTCATCATACAGGAACCGTATAGATTGTCATTGATGAGCGAAATGCTTGAGGAGATCTCCAATTAATACACATTAAACCAAGATTTGCGGAGGGTTATATTATCCCTTATGAGTGTTGATTTCAAAATCATGAAATGTCATTCTCACATCGTTAGGTTGGCACGTTCATCAAACCTCCAATCCTTAATTGCTCTTTGCTGTATCTGCCACCTTCGCACTTCTAAATATGCAATAAGTAAGATTTACTGCTAACAGTTCATCATGCAACATCCATAGAGATTGTCATTAATGAGCGAAAGGCTTGAGGAGATTTCCCATTCATAAGAATCGAATCAACATTTGCGAAGAGTTATATTATCGCCTCCAACTATTCATTTCAACCATCATCTGGAGAAAACGGATGTTCTCATAAACCAATGGCATCAACTCGAAAACCGTTATGTGGAGATATAATGAACATATTTGGGCGCGAGGACCAAAACTTCCAGTGGTCCAGGGCATATTCTTATTACTCATCCCCTGTCGCCCGGAACGAAGTAATTTGGACCTATGGGATTGCTTGTGCATGCTGTGTCCCTGAAGTTTTTTACTGTATGGAGATGGTCTCTTGGTGCGCCGATAAATATATTTTAGACCAAAGAATTATTCCACTGCGAGACCACTCTTTTGTTTCTTTGTCACCTTAGGTCTTCCACCAGAGGTTAAGATTGTCGGAGCCAACATTGACTTTCAAAGGAGAAGATTCCAAGCAGTTCCATAATAAATCATAATAACGGGTTGGACCTCTTACCCGATTTCTTGGAAGAAACGATGGAAGTTCCTGAAGATATCACAACCTTGTAGGTTAGTTCATTTAGAAATCCATTACGGGAAATTGCCTGGTTGTTTACAAGAATAACGAGAGAGGAGTCCACAAAAACTATTTCCTGCATGGCTCTTTATATTTTGTATTTCACTGTTAAGGAACAAGCCATTTTTTATTGGGGCAAGCTAGTTTCCCATGAAATCTATTCCCAATTGTCAAGCTTCAAAAAGGAGAAGAAATTTTATATGTCATCCTACTTGGTTTCTGCGATAGAAGATTGCTACTAGTTTCCAAAACTATCTCTATCCAAGAATTTAAACTGGGAATTCGACCTAGTAATGTTTTGGTACCAGGCCTTGTGGAAACACAAGACCTCCCACTATTTTTATGAGGTTTTTAATGGATTTGTGTCTGTTTTCAAAGTTTTGTTGTAGGAGAAGATGCTCCCTGCATATCTGACTAGGCAACCAAGTTTTTGGATAGGAAGGGGGCACTTGAACATATGGATAATTACTTTGTGATAAGGATTTTTGGCTCCAGGGAAAAACCTGTTCTCCTTCCATGTCACATTATGGACATGATGTTTATTACAGAAGTAGCAAGGCAATACAACTACTGGTTGCATCTATTCCAAGAGAAGAGAAAAAAACAGTTCATTCCTCTACCTTGGAAAGTTAGGGACTTCGTGTTGAGGAACGTCAACAAAATTGATGAATTCATAGCCCATTTTAGCAACTTGAACCTAAGATATGTTGAAAACCTAAGAGGGTTCGAGCCTAATAAAAAAAATTTACAACATTTACAAACACTTGGCTTCGACAATTGATTTTTAAAAAAACACCTGACTGAGAACAGAGACACTGATGAAAACACTCTTTCTTCTGATGTCGGTGACCTAGACACACTAAAAAGCACCACTGAATTGTACAAGTGACAAGGAAAAGGCCCTGGTGAGAAGAATGTTCAATCTTCGGATAACTCTCCCAAAAGTACAACATCCTGGAGAATCGCTCCAATGGCCCACAACAACAACAAAGAAACTCATAATTTTTCAAACGGAGGAGGAGATAACGACCCTCCTCACCCTAAAATTGATAGTTCTCACAAGCTTCCAGTGGACAAGAAGAGAAAAAAAAATGTGGGACAGGTGGAAGAGGCCGAAATTGAGAGTGAGAACATGGAACTTAAGCCTGATCTGGATAGCGTATTCTGCTACCTTGATCAACTCGGAGACACGATCCAACATAGTCATCCAATGGACATAGTTGACATTGAAATTTTTTATGAAGATGTATTTTTTGTGTTCTAGAGCGTTCTTTTTGACAACCAGTCCAAAAAATTAATTATTGAAAAAAAGGATGTAAAAAATAAGAAAGGAAAATCTCATTTAGAGGTTAACCTTTCAAAAATGTGGTCGTCCCAAATCTGTCAACTTCACATAGCGAACTAAAATTCTCTTGATGATTCCATTGGAGGCATTGAGGCTGATAATTCCAGACTGAAGGACTGGGTCAAGGAATTGGAAGAAGCTTTGATTCCTATTCCATTGCTTGCCAATCCTTTGGCAATAGCCATGCTTTCCACCCTTGCATCCAAGTTAAAAGGATCCACCAACCTCCTCGCATCGTGTAGAGGATATGTGGAGAATAATATAATAATGGAACTGATTACAAAGGTGTGGGAAACATCACAAACCATGACTTCCCTTGGAATGAGGGCACATAATTTGCTCGAACATTTGCAGGCGGATTTAAAAGATGAAGAACATTTTATTTAGACATGGTCCTTCCTTTTGGCACCATTGTCAACAACATGACAGAAATGAGAAGAAGAAAACAAGATCTCCCATCCAAAAAATGGATCGCTCAATTAAATGCATGCTGGAAAGAAAAAGTGAAGAACCTACATCTCATTGGCCAGTCATGTGAACAAGCCATATCAAAGAAAGAAAAATTATTCACAAAGCTGACCAGAATAGACTTAGCCAGAAGGAGCAACGACTTCCAAGACCCCAACTTAATCGTCAACTCCTTTCCATTAACTAAGAAAGCCTTCGATAAACAGGTTGATATTTTTAAGGCGTTGTCTTTGGAAAAGTTTTACAACATCCTTGAATATGGTCAAGATGACGTCAATAACTAGCTAGTCGACAATTCGGTACATAATGACGCAATTGATCAGGCTCTGTGTAATCTTTCTATCGACTTCAGGGAATTAGAAAATGAACTTTTCAACATAAAATTCAGAATGAGATCAACGTCGCCCCAATGAGAAGCTACATTGAAGAATGGCTCAAAATGGAACTGAAGCAGGTCGTCGAAGAAAGACAACAGACAGTTGCCATGATTCAAGTAGTCGTCAACGACATCAATAAAAAGGCATCGGCAAGAAAATAAAAAAAGGGGTGATATTGTTGGGTATGTGTTATATTCTTTGCATGTGTGTGGGGGGGGCATTAGATATGACAACTGCGTCTGTGTTGAGCAGTTTTTGTTATTTTTAACGGTTTTGTAAATTAATTCTGGATTAAGGGATTAGGGTTTTGGTATCTACGGAATACCTAAAAACATTGTATATATATTGTATAGTGAATGGTGAAATTTGATATAATGAATATAAGAAAGGTTTTCCCCGATAAGAGTTTCCGGTATAAATCTTTGTGTACTATGTGAATGAGTCGTTGATTAATTTTTGTTTTTCTTAAGAATCTATATGCATTGCTTTACTTCACAGGTTTAAAACTTACATGTGGTATCAGAGGTCATTTTTGGCTTCAGAGGGACACCTTTGTTGTTGAGGGTTTGGCTCGGTCTTGATAGATCAAGTTTATCTTGGGTCTGTGATGAACCTGGGTTTAGTGGGAGCTTTTGCAGTGGTGATTTGAGTGCGGAAAGAGGAATGGCAAGATCTTCTAGAATCGATATAGAGAAGTTCAATGGTAAAAACTTTGATCTATGGAAGATGAATATGGAGGACCTTCTTGTAGACAAAGAACAATGGATCGTTGTGGATCCTAGTACAAAACCTACTAGTACACCATCTACTAGCACACAGGCTACTGGTACACAACCTACCAATACACAAACTACTAGTACACCAACTATCGGTATGTCGAAGGAAGATTGGGAGAAGTTGGACAGAAGAGAAAGGAGTATTATTTGACTTTTCCTAGTAGAGTCAGTTTTGTTGAATATTTTCGGAGAATCTACAGCCAAGGAAATATGGGATAAGTTGGGAAATTTGTATCAATCAAAGTCCCTGGTAAACAAGTTGTTTCTTCGAAAGAAGTTGTATCATCTTAGGATGGAAGATGGAGATTCTGTGATAGAACATCTAAATGCCTTTAATACTCTGGTAAGTCAACTTGTCTCTGTTAATATTACGATTGTAGAAGAAGATAAGTGTATTACTTTGTTATGTTATTTGCTAGACTCTTGGGATAATCTGGTTGTAGTGATTGGTAGTACCACTCAATCTACATTGAAGTATGAGGATGTAGTTTCATCCTTGCTATTTGAAGAGATGAGGCAAAAAATCATGGATGGTCACAGCACAGATACTTTATTTGTAAGAGGGCGTACCCAAGACAGGAACCTCGATAAACCTTCAGGGTGGAGATCTAAATCTACAGGTAGATTTGAGTCTCCAGGAAAATTTTTGAGGAAATGTTGGAAGTGTGGTAAAATAGGGCATTATAAGAAAGATTGCAAGTCTAAGAAGGTTGAAAAACCAAAGGGATCTGATAGTACCTCTTCCATAGAGGAGAAAACCTCCACTGAAGAATGAGGTGATTTTTACTTGGCATCTACAAGTACACATGCAGACCATGATGTATGGTTGATTGAATCAGGTACGTCATACCATATGACTCCTCACAGGGAGTGGTTCTCTGAATATGAAAAATATGATGGTGGTGATGTATGCCTAGGAGATGACTCGACAGCGAAAATCTTGGGACGTGGAAGGGTTAAGTTGTTGCTAAATGATGGAAGGATTAGAACTCTCCCTGGGGTTCTACACATTCCAAAACTAGCCAGG
>JZKD02S1773179.1:0-10431 GCA_000966675.3 Picea glauca | reverse complement strand
GGTTTAATATGCATGGAAGTAAATCGATCAAGGTTCCTATTCCTATAGGTGTAAAGTTATCTGCAGATCAGTGTCCCAAGACACAAGAAGAAGAAGAGGACATGTCCCATGTTCCGTATGTCAGTGCAGTTAGTGGTTTGATGTATGCAATAGTCTGTACTAGAACAGACATTGCACATACAGTGGGAGTTTTGAGCAGGTATATGTCAAAACCAGGGAAGGAGCATTGGACAACAGTAAAAAGGGTCTTCAGGTATCTTCGTGGCACTACCAATTATGTATTGTGCTACCAAGGAAGACCAGGATTGGACAGAGTGTTGGACATACATGGCTTTGTTGATGCAGACTGGGCTGGAGATATGGATTGCATAAGATCTACAAGTGGGTATGTGTTTAACCTATTTGGAGGAGCAATCAGTTGGATAATCAAAATATAGGTTGTAGTGGAACTCTCAACTATAGAAGCTAAATACATGGCAACCACTCATGCAAGCAAGGAAGCAGTATGGTTACAAAGATTGTGTCCAGGTATTGGGTTGGTACAACAAGCAGTGAGATTAGATTGTGACAAATAGAGTGCAATATTCCTGGCAAATAACCCAACTTATCATTCAAAGACAAAGCATATTGATGTTCAATATCACTTTGTGAGAGACATGGTTGAGGAAAAGAAAGTGTTGCTGGAAAAGGTTGACACTTTGAAGAATGTTGCAGATTCATTGACAAAGTCTGTGAGCACAGAAAAGTTCTCCTGGTGTAGAGTAACAATGGGCATTGCTACCCTGGATTGTTGACTATATAATCCACTGGACCCCTGGATGCAAAGAAAAAACAAGTGGGAGAATGTTGGGTATGTGTTATATTCTTTTCATGTGTGTGTGTGGACGCGTCAAATATGATAACTGTAGGTATTTTTAGCGGATTTTGCTATTTTTAGCAGTTTTATAAATTAATCCTGGATTAAGGGATTAGGGTTTTGGTATCTACGAAATACCTAAAAACATTGTATATATATTGTATAGTGAATGGTGAAATTCGATATAATGAATATAAGAAAGCTTTTCTCGATTGAAGGTTTCCGGTATAAATCTATGTGTACTATGTGAATGAGCCTTTGATTAATTTATTTTTTTCTTAAGACTCTATATGCATTGCTTTACTTCATAGGTTTAAAACTTACAGATATACACCATCATTGTATGTTTATACCAATCACATCCTGCTTTGTTTATCAACCCAATTATCCCATTTTTTTAAATAGAAATGTCTAGCCAAAGACTGATACCTTTCAATTTATTCTTTTAAGGTATTACACTCTACCGTCGCCCACTTCTTATTTCCACAGTCTTATTTCTTGTACATATTTATCTTATGGTCTACGGGAGCCCCAATCTCAGTCTATATGACAAACGCATTTAAATTTCTAGGAATATGTAATAGACAATATTATTTTTTGATATATTTCAAATAAAACTATTTTTTATCTCCTTTTATATTTATGTCCTCATAAATTTTTATCTTCTACTATGCTTATGGTCCGCGGGAGCCCCAACCCCAGTCTATATGACAAATTCATTTAAATTTCCAGGAATATGCACAATATTATTTTTTGATATATTTCAAATTAAACTGTTTTTTATCTTCTTTTATATTTATGTCCTCATAAATTTTTATCTTCCATATGTTGAATATCAAGAAATTGTGTTTATTTAATTTGACTATAATTTTTTTTTGTCATGCCACATATAGAGACAAAATAGACATAAATTTTCAACATAGCAAAATAGATTATATACTTTCAAAAAATAAATGGAACTCTAGAGGCATACCACCTGTGATTCATGCTACTTGCCACATCTATGATGTAGTTTCCATCTACCTCCACTACTTTTTCCTGTCCTTGTGCATTTATTCCCAATTCAACCTGACAGGGACTACGATATCGTTCACTTTCATATCGTTCCCACCTTTTCTTAGAACATCATCCACTTTCATATCTTAGAACATCGTTCACTTTCATATCGTTCCTTCTTTTTCTTAGTAATTCATTTTCTAGAAGTTATAAATTTGAATATCAAATTAATATGACAATATTTTTAAAAAATTATTAAATATAATTTTGAATTAATTTTTTCAAATTAATATGATAATATTTTTACAAAATTATTAAATTTAATTTTGAATTAATTTTTTAAATTTTAATGTGTGATTCTATTTGACTCATTAAATTTATAGCTAACTATAATTTTTTGATACAAGTTAAATATGATAAAGTTTTATAATTTAGTGTCTCCCTAATTTTGTGATACAAGTTGAATTTGAGTATGTGAAATAATTTAGTCATTTATTTTTGGGATTGGGAATTATTGATCTGAATATTTTTTTTCTCTGTAAGTTAGAGTTTGTATTAAATCCTGTCAAAAAAATGCAGTTGTTTGTAGATCATTTTCCAAGGTGGCAGCGACGTCCTTCTGGGAAACCACCACTGCCATTTGTCCATAGCCCTAGGTGGCAATGGTGTTCTTCTGGGACACCACAATTTCCATTTGTCCAAGAAAAAAATTGTGCCATGCAAAAACAAAAAGCTACACAGCCATGCAGGGTAGAGTGTTGACAGTGAAAATGAAACTTAAAGAAAAAAAATAGGTCGGCCTTCCATGGCTGCCAGGAAATGAGAGAAGACCAAAACCTGAAACAAGAAATCATTAAAAACCTAGTCCGATCCATGGCCCGATGTAGACTTGGTGCGCCTGTTCTTTTCCCTTGTTGTGGTCTGCTATCGCTTGTCGAAGGTCTTGAAGGAAGGACATCAGAGTGTCCACTCAGCTCCAGCGATATGCGTCCCTATTTTGCATGTCAAGCATAGCCAACTTAACCTCCCCAGTTCCTTTTTGAGGTCACTCAGTGTATCCATGATTATTGTTCAATCATCGCACCTGTCACAAAAGGGGCGGGGGTGGGTGGACATAAGAGAATCATAGGAGGAGGAAGGAGAAAAGGCGGGACCCAAGGTGGTGGGGAGGTGACAAAAGGGGGAGGGAGGATGAGGAGATCATCGAGGGGGGGAGGGGGGTGATGGTGTGAAACCCAGCAAATTGCCAAGGTTATCAAACCACTCGAGCTTACAGGCGTAGGGGTTCGAGAGAGAGGAGATGTCAGGGGTGTGCTCATGAAGTGGCTAGGTGGGAGCGGGTGCAGCGACATGAGCCAAAACTAAAAGGAAGTCGGCTTCAAGAGGAGGGTTCGCCCCCTCACACCTCCCTGATATGAATATTAAATTAGCACAACTATATTAATTTAAAAAGATAGAAAATGAGACATATCAACTATATCAACCACTTTACCAATATAGTTATACTAATGTTATATATATATATATATATATATATATATATAATCACAAACCAAAATCGAAACCAAACTGTGTGACATTGACTAGGACGATAAATTTATTTGGTTTGACATTGACGATAAATTTACATAAATAATTGTTACGATAATTTTACATAAATTTAAATAAATAATTCCACCAGACATCACCAACATTACTTACCCCCCACTTACACCTGCAAGAGAATCAGAGACCGAACCTACAACAGTTTTAGAAGATACTCCAGATTCTTTCACGCTAGATGGCTACACAGAGCCGACCCAATCTGAAACCCAACTAGATACCCTGCTTTTGGATGCTACCCCTGTTACCTCTCTTCCATTTGATTCGATACCTATCCATACCTATCATGGAAACACTCTTATTCAACCTACCTTACAACGCTCTGATCTTCCTTCATCTTCAAGAGTTATTCCTTCACCTGATCTGGATCCTACTTGGTTAATAGGTATTGTGTTTGAACTATCGCCACTAAAAACTCGCAGTGCACACAAGAAGACATTAGTTGGATCGTCGACAATGATCACTACTACTTTTGTTCCAACTCAAGGGGCGCTTAGAGGTTTAAAAGCCATTTCTCGAGGGAAATCATGATCCTTTTATCCTTCAACATCAGAGGGGTTGGAGGACCCCTGAAACAAGCCTCCATGCAAAGACTTCTTGAGCAGACTCAATGGTCAATCATCTTCCTACAAAAAACACTGGTGGACGCTTCGGTGGCCAGGGATTTTTTTCATCAGTTTCGTCCGAGCTGGCTGTCCTACGCAGCAAGTTCTCTAGGAAACTCGGGGGGCCTACTGGCCTCTTGGGACCCTACCCTATTTGACCTTTCACCGATGCTCAGTCCAGGGGGGATTTTACTTTCTGGGACTTGTTTCGAAATCAACAGATCTATCAATTTTCTCAACGTATATGGTCTTTGTGTTGACTGTAAAGATTTATGGCAGCAACTTGATGATCTGGGCTTACTGGCGGCAAAGAATATCATACTCGTTGGAGATCTTAATTTAATTACCAGTCCAAAAGAAATGTGGGGAGAAAAGGCGTCGATTGATCCTCTATTGAGTTTTTTAATCATATTTTTTATAAAAATGCCTTGATTGATATGAAGCTAGAAGAGCTCCTACCCACTTGGAGAAATGGACGACTGGGACCAGCAAGTATTTCTAAAAGACTCGACCGATTTCTAATTGCAGAGGGGCTACTCTTGCCTTCCTACAGTGGTCGCGCATGGGTAAATCTGCCCTTCCTATCTGACCATGCGCCAATTTGTTTACAGATAGGGGACGGTTGTTTCGGTGCGGGACAACCCTTCAAATTTAATCCGTATTGGCTGAGGGAGACTTCATTTAATAATCTGGTTAATTCGGTTTGGAATGACTGTTCCCTCACTATTCCTGGAGACGCCCAAGGTAACCTGATCAGAAAGCTCACCAGATTAAAATCACAGACTATACATTGGTTAAAGGATAAAAAGGAACGAGAACAGGCCGAACTAAACAGCATAGAACTTGAGCTAGAAGACCTTCTAAAACTAAATCTACAGGACCATAGTCGCGCGGATCTAGACTATAGGATTCACTGTCTGGAGGAAGCCCAGAACAAATATCTTTGGGAAGACGAGGAGAGATGGTGCTTGAAAAGCAGAATGCTCTGGCTAGCTGGAGGGGATAAAAATACACACTTCTTTCACCGAATAGCCAGCTCTCACCGATCAAAAAAGCACCTCTGGGATATAGAAGATGAGAACGGAATACTACACCAATCACAGGCAAACATCAAAACGGCGACCTTCAATCATTATAAACCTTTTTTCCAGGCAACACCAGCACCTTCACTAGTAGCTTAGACAGAAACAACTAGTCTCTTCCCAAAGATGGTCACAACTGAGGAGGCTTTAGCTTTAGAATCTCCCTGTACAAAGGAGGAACTGTTAGAAGTTATCAAAGGTTTTAATAAGGAGAAAAGTCCAGGACCCGACGGCTGGTTGGTCGAACTATACCTCCATTTTTTCGATCATATGTGGTAGGACCTCCTGGATGTCGTGGAGGATGCGAGAATCAGAGGAAAAGTAAACTCTCAGCTAAATAACACCTTTATTGTTTTGATTCCTAAATCAAATCTTCCCAAGAAGTTTAAAGATTTCCGTCCTATATCACTATGTAACCTCTGTTACAAAATAATCTCAAAAATCATTGCCAGAAGACTTCATCCCTTTCTCTCCTGGGCACTTTCTAAAGAACAACTTGGCTTCCTAAAAGGAAGACAAATTCTTGATGCCGTTGGTGTTGCACAAGAATGCATACACAGCATAAAGACAAAAAAACTAAAAGCCATTCTTCTAAAGATGGACCTCAAAAAGGCTTTCGATTGCATTAACTGGAACTTTCTGCATCTTATTCTTATACAAAGTGGCTTCGACATCATTACAACGAATTGGATAATGGGTTGTATCTCCTCAGCCACCCTTGCTATTATGATCAATGGTGAAGCAACAAAGGCTTTTCACTGTGAGAGAGGGCTCCATCAGGGATGCCCACTCTCACCTCTTCTCTTCATTTTGATCTTGGAAGGACTTAGCATCTTACTCAAGAACAAACAAGCAGATGGGCATTTGAAAGGGATAAAAGTCGCGGGGCTGACACATATCCTGCATATCCTTTTTGTAGATGACGTGTTGATCTTGTCGAATGCTAATCTTGCTGAATGGACCATCATTCATTCTATCTTAATTACCTTTTGTGTTGTTTCAGGTTTATAAATCAATGTCCATAAATCTGTCTTCCTGATTTCGAATGCTCAGGATACTTTGCAAACAGAATTAAAAGAGTTGTTCGAAATTGTTTCTCTGGAGCTATCGGAGGGATTTACCTATTTGGAATATTTCTTAAAATCCTCCACCTATACAAAAAAAGACTGGACCTGGCTAATTGACAAATTTTAAGGAAGAATACACAACTGGCAAAACAGATTGCTCTCTATGGGAGGTAGGTATGTTTTGATAAAAGATGTATTGGAAAGTCTCCCGGTTTTTTGGATGGCATTAGCCCACATCCCTTCTTCTGTTTTGAAGACCCTTTGTCAACTCATCTTTACCTTCCTTTGGACCGGAAGTAAGAAAAACAAAGGTTTTCACCTCAGCAGATGGGAGGTAATATTAAAACCAAAGTTGATGGGAGGTTGGGGCCTTAAAAATCTGCCTCTCTTTTATAGGGCGCTCTCGGCTAACACCCTTTGGAGAATTTTAACAAAACCTGGACTATGGAGTAGAGTAATCAAAGCTAAATATCTCCATCAACCACCGGTTCACATTTGGATCAAATTCGCCTCGGTGTGCCCTACAAAAGGCTCACAGTCCTGGAAACATCTCTCATCCTCCGATCTGATCATATTACAGTGGGTTTCGTGGAAACCAGTAAATGGATGCTTGATTGAAGTCGACAGAGACAACATTCTGGGCTTGGGCAGAAAAGCCATGCTCTCTCCTTCTCTTCTCACGCACCTTCAAGATAAGAGCCTCATCTTCTTGCATCAATTCTACATTCCGACCAAAGGGGGACCGTTAGGTGACACATGGCTCAAAGGCTCAGATCTTCAGCTGGACTCCGAGTTTATAATCGAATGGGATGGCTTCATCCAACTCATTAAGGAAACTGGCGTGCGACTACAAGATAAGCCGGATACCCTCATCTGGACGGGAGGAGACTGTTCTAGCCTGCTCAACGCAAAAAATGTTTACCAAGATTTGGCATCAAATATCTGGAAACCATTAAACGCTAGCTGGAGACAGAGGATTTGGAGGGACGAATGCCCATTGAAGCTCAATCTATTTGCGTGGCTCCTGATCGAAAACAAATTACTAGTCTGGGAAAAGATGCAAGCTCGAGGCTGGGAGGGCCCGAATCGTTGTATCCTTTGCAAACTTTCCAGCGAATCAATACTCCATGTCTTCATTCATTGCTCCTTCATCCGCTCGATCTGGACTATTCTATCAACGACGATAAAGTTCACCTCTTCATGGTCGGGTTCCAATGTTCACAACTGCTTTTGCAAATGGTTCAATGATAACAGAACTCATACAATGCTCCCTATCCACCTTTGCTGGCAAGTCTGGAAGGCCAGGAACGCAATGATTTTTAAAGAGAAGACTCCATCAATTCTTAGAGTGTTAAACTACATTCTTGCTGAGGCGACCAACTTAGGTAAGATCTTAAAGGTTCTACCCCCCATAAGGCACAAATTTTCCTTCCCAATTGATACGGCATTGGCCTGGTTCAACGGAGCGTCACAACAAAGGGGCGCTCTTTGTGGAGCCGAGGGAAAAATTTCTCTAAACCCCCACACCTGCATTCGCTGGACATTGAACTGCAGACAGGGATCTAACATGAAGGCGGAACTTTTGGGTGCATGGGCATCTCTCGTTCTGGCAAGCCGCCACACCAATGAGCTGTTACTTCTTGGAGACTCAAAACTTACTATCGATTGGCTGAATGGTCTAGCTGACTTCCAGGGGGCAGTCTTTGAATGCTGGAAAGAGAGAACCAAAGATGCTACACTATTGTTTAGAAAGCTCTCTTTCAATCACATTTTCCGAGAGGAAAACAACAAGGCGAATACCCTTTCTAAAAGAGCATTGCATCTACCATCGGGCCAAATCTGCTTTACAAAATGGGAGGATGGCAATGAAGGAGCAACCATCAAGATTAAGCTTTGAATTGTCATCTTCAGTTTTATTCTGAAAATCCATTGATTTGAAAACTGATCATAAATGAGAATTCGATTTGATAGTCTTGACAGTCATGGATTGCTCCAAGCATTTAACATTTCTTCCTTTGTGAACTGTCTTTCGAGAAGACGATTTTTGTAAATTTCTATATCCTTATGAATATAAAAAACATTTTTTCTAGTGGAATAAAAAAGAAGTGTTGGAATAAAATTGAATACGTTTGTGTTTCATTGTAAAATGTTTCATTGTAAAATGGTGAAAGAAAATAATCATTGTTAATATGTTTTCCATATATTTTCGTAACAATTTCACATTATTATATGCTTCTTTGCCCATGATTGAAGTACACCTAAAATTCTCATTCATTGTTGGAAGATAACACGTGATAGTTTCATCAAATACATATATTTACGATGCTCTTTATATCATTGAAGTACACGTAAGAATATAACGACTTTTTCAGAGTGAAGATTTTACTTCACGTGACGTGAATCGATACTCTTTCAAATGGTGACATCAATCTGAGTATCACTTTGTGAGCAGGTGTTATATACATCATTTAATATATTTCTGTGTATATATCAAAGTGATATATATATATGGAGAAGACTAAGAAAGATGGCGATCAATATGCAGTCTATTGTGTAGCATTGAATATTGTGTTAGATGGTATATACATCATCTAATATATTTTGGTATATATATCAAAGTGACTTGAAAGTGTATATATTGTTTATTATAATATTTAATGTTGTTTAGTAAATTGTATATTGTTAATTTGTGTATATATGAAAGTGATATATATATCTAAAAACCAAAAAAAATGGTCATTACATCGAAAGGCGTATATCTATTGGAGATGGGCAGAATTAATGATCTTTTAATCTTAAATTCTAATCTGATGGTTATGCATTGAAGATGCTCATATATTCTTAGTCGTCCTCCAAAATCAATGGATCAGATTTATTGTTGATAACTTCTTTGCATTTATAAATAAATCTGTTACCCTGTTTACTTTTTAACATTTACGCATTGAACACTGTACTAAGTGGTATATACATATCTAATATATCTAGGCATATATATCAAAGTAATCTGAAATTGTATATATTGTTTACTGTAATATTCAATGTTACTTAGCAAAGTGTATATTGTTAATGGGTGTATATATCAAAGTGATATATATATCGAGAAAACCAAGAAAAATGATCATCAATATACAAAGTGATATATACATCATTAAGCTAACATATTCTTAGTCGTCCTCCCAAATCAATGAATGTGATTTACTCTTCATAACTTCGTTGTATTTTTGAATGCATCAATTAACCTGTGTACTTTTTAACATTTATCTAATAATATTAAGAAATAACTGTACCACCATATGATTGCCACTTTTAACTCATTAACCTTTGGAATTACTACATTTGAAATTAACTTTTAGATTTCCTCAACTCTATGTGTGTTTCAGCTGTCCAGAAAAAAACTTTGATATTTACCAGCCATTTTCAGGCTGTGCTAGTCTAATATATCTGAACAATCAATATACAACCTGCTTTTGAATACTGTGCTAAGTGATATATACATCATCTAATATATTTCAGTGTATATATCAAAGTGATGTGAAAGCATATATACTAATTACTGCAATATTCAATGCTGCCTAACAAATTGTATATTGTTAACCAATAAAGATGGAAAACAAAAAAATAGCAGAGTGAACAAAAAGGATCTACAACAAGTAGATGGAAAAAAACAGTTGGAGTGACCCAAACGAATATAGAACGGGACATCGGGAAAATTATACGTGAACGGACCGGATCTAGTTTTACCCGAAAAAGCAAACACCATCTGTGAAGGAGTATAAACTTTCTTCTGAACGAAACATGGCGTGCAGATTTGAAAAACATGTACTAAATTTCGGCAAGTCAGATTGTAATATCAAAGAAGATTTAACACGTATCTATAAATGTCCACGACAAGTTAGATTGTACGAAGATTTATAGCTAAAATAACATTAAACATTTGGACATTTCAAAAGCCGTACTTGCTTCAATATCTTTCAGAGACGCTGGATCTCTTTCAGTTTCATTTACGACCCATTCTTAGGACCTACATAGCTAAAATAACATTAAACATGATTGTACATTTCAAAAGCCGTACTTGCATCAATATCCTTCCGAAGTCTACGCCATAACAGTAGCACACAGATGAGAAGAAACCCATCACACCTCATAGCGTGCTTCTCAGAGTCTGTATGCATTGCAAGTTTAAGGAGAGGAGTGTCGTAACAGTAAAGTATCGGCCGGGTATT
>JZKD02S1773168.1:11387-48379 GCA_000966675.3 Picea glauca | reverse complement strand
GGAAGGCCTTGGTCTGATGTTTCGCCCAATAGACATTTCTATTGTAGACTGGCTTCCTTGTGTTTTGAGTCTTTCCGCCTCCTCCTCCCTCTTTTCTTTGCGGGATTTCCTTCCTACTTTTTTCGAGGGTTGTTCATATGTTTCGTCCTCTGAAGAACCTGAGCTTTCCACTGGTTTTTCCTTGCAATTTCTGCGTACAAGGGATTGGAGGGGCTGCCTTGATTGGCTTCAGTCTGTACTGGCTCCCCTCCCTCTTTGTTTGAAGGTGGTGTGTCTGCCTGTTCCATGTTCTCTTGGGTTGAATTTGTTTGATTGTTCTGCGCACTTACTGTATCGTTTGGATTTGCTTCCACTTCTTGGCCTGCTCTGGAGCTGCTAGGTCCTTCGACCATCTTGCCTTTACCTGTGCCTTTTTTTGTGTTTGCATTTTTCTGGACTAGGGTCCATTGTTCCCCATTTTGTTTGTCTACTTGTTCCTCAACCTTCTTCTTGCAGTGCTTTGCAAAGTGTCCGTGCCCATGGAAATGTTTGCATTTAAAAGGTAGTTTCTCATAGTCCAACTCCTGAACATGCGTCCACCCTTCTACATTGAGCTTGATTGCTTCCGGCAACCCCTCTTCTAGATCCACTTCTATGCAAATACGAGCACAAGAATACTGATCCTTTCGTGCTGCTTGGTCTATGTATTTTCCCAACGCATTGCCAATAATCTGGAGGGATTTTTGATTCCAGCAGTGGAGAGGTAAATGAGGAAGCCTGACCCAAACCGGGATAGCAGAAGGGACATCTTGGGTAGGATCAAAATCTGGCATCCATTTGTTTAGGTAAAGGCCCTGGGGTCCCATAAAGTATGGCCCATTCCTGAAGATTACTCCTCTGTCCTCCGGGTTTTCAAAAACAAACACAAAGAAACCCTTACCTACGAAGAAACTTTTGATTCCTTCTTTGATCAATGGCTTCCAGTTCCTTTGAGTCCACTCTTCCACCATTTTGGGTGAGGGCCAGAGGCGCATGAACTGTCCTATGAGGCCTCTCTCAGCCAGATTCAAGGCCGCTTTGCAGGTTTCTTCTTCTGGAAGGGCCACCGAAGGGATTGTGTCCAATTTCTTTACAAACTTTTGCTAAGTCGTGGATGGAGGGTGTTTGGGGCTAGCAGCTATCATGGTTCTGAATGCTAGAACCTCTAGAGGTGGATTGGGCTCCCCAGAGGTAGCCATGGTCTGGAGGAAAGTCGCAGGCTGGACGGGAGGGCACAAAGGACTCAGGGGCGCGTTTCTTTAAGCTTAATTTGTCAGCGCTCCTTTGGGGGATATACGGGTGCGCTGAACGAAAAGAATGAGTGGAGCGTAAGGCCAGTACAGGGTTGGTGCTCCCTTTGGTCAGTAAGGAGAGCGCTGGCTCGCTCTCGGCGCTCCCTTTAAAACCTGCAAATTTTAATTAACACAGTGCACCCCTAGACCTGTTGTCCAGTGCCGACGCTCCCTTTGCTATGGTAGCCAAGCGTCGAACCCTCCACTGGTTTCTTCTGCTTCGGCATTTGCGTTCTCATGCACGTAAGAATAATAGAAGCAAGCCCTCTCAAAATTGAACCCTAATCGACAGATTTCGAAGCCGTGCAGGAGCGTCAAAGCCTTCGAAGAACCAATCTCCAAGGGTCATTTTCAAAAGGAAGCTTTAATTTATTTATTCCCTTTTCCATTTGCAACTGTGAGCTGCAAAATTCTCTACGCACTGCAAAATTCATTGCGCGTCGCGCAGAGGACTCTGTCGCGCAGAGGATGTTGTCGTGCAGAGAATGTCGTCGCGCAGAGGATGTTGTTGCACAGAGGATGTTGTCGCACATAGAATGTTGTCATGCAAAGAAGGTTGTTGTGCATAGGATGTTGTCGCACAGTGGATTTTCCTGCGCACATGCTATAGGCCGCACTGTGCAAATTACTGGTTTAGTGGTCAACTTCAAGATCAATTTATGACCAACTGGACAAGAATTATGAAAATCCCCGACAAATTTTTTCGAGGAAAAACTGAATAATAAAAACCTCTGTCAGATTTGAAAAATGTGTCACGGTTTGGGAGATTCGAAGGAATCTTTGAGCCCTACTTTTCAGTTTTCGTGATTTCCTGTCCGAGACATGTTTTTGTGACACATATTCTGGCCATCTGGAGATGAATTTCAAGAAACCGAGAGAGGTTTTTATTTATAACGAGCTTAAATACAAAAACCTCTCTCAGTTTCTAAAAATAGTGTTTAATCAGTAAGATACAATGTCATATTTAACGCCTATTTTCCTAGTTTGTTGCACAATCCGCTATGTGTTTTGTTGTAGGTTACTGTTGCATAGAAGACTTACTGTGCAAGGGTGATAGAGTGCCCAAAAGTGCACAGGACGACTCATCACAACCATATGGTTGAATTTTGATGATGATAAATTTTTGTAAAGAATATTTCGGTTACAATTATGATTTGGCAAAGTCGGGTTTTCTATTTTTAGTGAATCCATTGAAGTTATTGTTCTCTTTCAAAGAAAACGGATCCATGATTCCAGGAGAGAGTAGCTCGACCCTAACAACCAAGGGTGACATTATATTTCTATATATGGGGATCATTTTCATGTAAACGAGGTTGGTTGGCAAATGTGGTAGACAACAACTATTGTATGTAATCTGAGTTTCGACTGGAATTTAATGCAAAGGTCCTGTAGCTTGACGATAAGATTCTAGTTGTAACAGTTGGATGTATTGTGATTATTTATTTGCGTATGTGCTTTCCAATTTTCTTTATTTCATATCTCTTTCTATCTATTTCGGAACGAATTATCGAACCTGCAGATTCGTTGTACAATGCCCCTTGTTCGCGCCACTTAGACAAAACATTTTCCTCTAAAGCTAACTCTGAATTCATCCACAGCGGTGATCCTGAGTTACTTCCTGTAATTTCTCCTGCCACACACTATGGTTTTACACTAAAGGTTGTTGCTCGCGTAGCCTTATCCTCTCGAGTTCAGTCACTGAGTCATTTGTCCCGTCTCTCCCTCAGACCAACCCCATAGCCCAAGTCTTACTTTCCTGCGCCAATATAACCAGAACCCATTATATCATAGGTGTTAAATCTAGCCACTGTTTTCAAAGTCATATCCTGCGTGGGTACCACGCCATTTTCGAGAGAGCCCTCTCCAAATCCGAAAGGCTAGTTTCGAGTCTCAAAGTTGGTTGAAAAAGTTACCTTCATCCTTTGTTTATCAGCCAAACAGATTTACAGAGTGCTAACAGGTCCCTCTATGGTATGAAGGGTTTGGAAAATGGTTTAGTCTTCGGCGCTGAGTCTGCCAAATCTCGAGTGCGTAAGATGGCATCCTACAAAGTGTGAGGCATGTATGCCTTCACCCATCCTCTCAAGGGTTCTGTGAGCCCCTCTATAAATAACATAATCCAATTGGACTCTGAGATATCTGTCACTGCCATTGCTACTCTCTGAAACTCTATGGTGAATGCCTCTACTATGCTAGCTTATCTCAACTGGGCTAGATCCCTGAAGTGGATCTCTAGATCCCTCATGTCAAACTTGTCCATGAGTCTCTTTGTGAACTCCTTGTAAGAAGTGATGTGATTGTGACCCAATGCCACCAGTCCATGATGCCACCACTCGTGTGCCTCACCCTCCAAGTGTAGGGTAGCGAAACTAATGGCCTCTGTCTAGGTCATTTGGTTGAGCATGTAGTACGTGTATAGCTTTTTTACCCAAGCTCTAGCAGTGCATTTGGATGATCCGCCAAAAGAAGGTATGGTGAGTTTACCAACTTTCTGGATGAAATCCAGGTTATGCCCTTGCTGTTGTTGTTGTCCTCCTCTATGAGGCTCTCTGGGATGGTTCCTAAGTCTGAGTCCACAATAATCAACCAGGGTCATGTCATTATGGAAGTCACAACCCAATGTTGCATACTCCCTCTTGTATTCTGCAATGTCCTCTACCTGAGTGGGCAACCTCTGTGTTATCGGTTCTTGTGCTGCTACTGGGGTTGCCCTCTAGAAACTAGGGAACAATGACCTGGGGATCCTACTCGAAGATGTGTATGTGCGAGTAGGTGACTGGGGTCTACTACCTGCCCCTAAGTTCCCCTACGCTTCATGTGGGGAATGTCTGCCCTAGGTGCCCACTATAACCAATCTATCAGCCATTTGTGCCAAATACTGAGTCCTGACCTGTTGACTGACTATTAGATTGTTGAGTACCTGAATGAAGGCTGCCTCTGGTTCCATAGGGGCCTTGCCACTACCCTCTGGTCTCTCATATCTGTCTCCCAACATCCTCTCTGCATCACGCTATACCTCATGCTCTACCCTTCTCTCTTCTTCCCCATGTGCCTCTTCCTCTTCCTCTGAACTCAGAGGAAAAGGGGGGAAATCTGGTCTAGGTCTCCTCTCCATGTGTCTGTTGTAAGTGACGTATTTTTCACCTATGTGCTCACGACCCTCTGGGTTACTTGTTGAACTCATCGTATTTAGTCATAGGCTGGTAGGACTAAAGCTATGATACCACTGCAATATCTCAGATCCGGCTAGTCTAGGAAATGTTGCTAATCTGATACCTAGTGTCTGACCTGATACTTTGGGGGTTTATGGATGCGTTTGAGCTGGGGGTTTTTACATGCTTGGTGTTTTTCGCATGTGCGTGTACATAATTAATTGTTTACAACATATAAATCAACATACAAATAGTAAATGAGACAAAAGACCGCAAACCATATATTATGATATTTTTGTGGTTTATAATGTTGTATGTGGTTGAATAAAAATAAATCTCTCGGATAGATCAGAGACAAAAGGATATTATATGGAATACAGTAAGCAAACCAAAACAATGATACCTGGTAGTAGAAGAATGTTGTTGGATCAATGGATGAGCGACATGATCTACTGCAAGCTACAACAACTCATACGACAACTGCTACAAGTCTCGAAAGTTCGCCCTAGTGGCTAAACTCCTCGGATCTACCTGGAAAATGTCTCAAACAATGTGCCCTAGCCTCATGCACACTCTCGGTAGCTGACCAATTGAATATCAACCCTCTGACGATCTGTACAGATCCTGGATGGATCCCCCTAAGGAAATGCGCCCCAACTGCTACTCGAAACTGCGCCCTAGTGATTCCTTCGTCAGAATTGGCTGATAAGGGTCTCAAAATGAGAGCCCTAGGCTCATATGAAATGGGTCGTAAGGATTTTCCTGGATTTGATCTAATGATCTCTCAGGAATCTTAAATGTGTCCTCCCCAACTGTCGCACCCTCAATGGCTGAGTAATGCGCCCAAGATGATTTCTCCGTCAGAATCTGACGGGAAACCAGGAAATAAATCCGCCTTGCCCTCCTCTCAACTAGGTCGGAAGGGAATCTCTGTATTCTCCCCGGTTGGGACAAGTCGGCTCACTAAGTCTCCTCAGAAGTTCTGCCCTCACCCTGAATAAGTGTGCCCTTGCTATTGCAAGCTATGTAACTGTTGCTAAAGATCGATGGAAGATCTATGTGATCTCCTCGATGACTAGGGTGTGTCTCTCAACACCGAAATCAACCCCTGGGTGTATTCCTCCTGGAATCCACATAGCTTTCTCTCCTGAGATGCACCTCTCTCCTCAATGACAACTCAAATTATTCATAATGATTAATTAGGTCCCTTTACCCTTTCTTTATAGCTTCCCGAAACCCTAATTCATTGTTAACCTATTTTTAGCTTATTTCTTCTATTTTTAGCTCACTTTGACTTAAAAGCGCTTTTAGTCACTTCTAGCTCAATGTCACTTTTGAATTAGAACACTCTCAGCTGAAGTGACCTCTAGTAACCCTATTTACCCCTATATGGCCCTAGCTATAGTCTAACGGGGTTGTTTACACCATTAAGCCTCCTCTCTCGAGCTCCTATTTGGAAAGGGACATTACAGTTGATGTGATAGCATTCTCTCTTACTCTTGTACTCACATTGTCAAATGTTTTGAAGTTATACCTTGTGGGTCCTACATAACAAATGTGAGATAAATACGATTATAATGCATCAATAGCACCATAAGCTTTGTAAATTAAAAAACTACCTTTAAAGTGCAAGTCTACAAATTGATGTGATAGCATCCTCCCTTACTATGGCATTGCTCATTTGCTCAATGTGATGTCTTGTGAACCCTAAGAAACAATTGGAAGACAAAGGTAGTTTACAAGGTATGAGTTGCACCAAAAAGTTCGCTAATCTAGAAATCAACTTTGAGGTGCAAACCTACAAGTTGATGTGATAGCATCTTCCCCATTTAAAAATCGATTGTTTCAATGCCATACCATATGAACCCTCTTTAACTTGTAGTTGTTATATACGTGATATCTATCATAATTTTAAATCTAACTATTGAAGTAGCATATCCCTATAATACTTTGTTCCTCTTCCTTCCTCATTCTATATATTCATTAATATGTGCTACTACGAAAAGTTTTTTGGGTAAGTGCAAAGGTCTCTATTTCATTTGTGGGGAGTTATAAACTTCAACTCCATATCACATCCAAAGTGTCGTATCCATGTAATAATTTATTCCTCATCCTTCCTATTTATACAAATTCATTAATGTGTTGTTATGAAAGTAAAGTAAAATCCTAGAGTTTTTTGTGGGAAGTGTAAAGGTTTCTATTTGATTTGTGGCAAATTATGAACTCCAACTCCACATTAACGTATTATAAGTTACATTTTATATACTTTAGTGCACAACATGTCCTCCATAGGTTTTGAAACCATCATCTATTTGAACAAAGTAAAACTTAAATTTGCTCTTTGAACAATTTATCTATTGTRTTTTTCATAATAACTTTTGTTTGTTTTTTGTTAGAGTCAAGRTATATTTCCTACTAAACCTAATATTAATGTTTTAATTATCATTATTGARGTTGRTATCRAACACAAAATTGATRCATAAAACATGTTACTCTGAARACTTTCATGTAAATGCTATAAGCATCATTCATTRARAACTAAACCTAAACTAAYAAAAATAAACTCCCACTAATTTAACATTKCACCATAACTCAATAAACATCCCTCCCTCTATTGTTATTATTTACTTCATGTTAATTATTTGCTTCATATTCACATGTGATTGCTCCAACTCAACAAAAACTAATAAATTATTAAAATTTCTATGCATAACGTGCACTACAAATTTGTGTAATGTATAGTACAAATTTCAAAAAAGAACTACACTTAGGCATCTCCCTATCTTTTCTTTAAAAGGCACTTTTTCAATGCACCCTTCTAGCCCAAAAATATAAGAAAATCTATTTCTCATTTCATTAAAATGAAATGTTTTTTTCCACTCTCATCCATTTATGTTCGCTCTACATTACATCACATTATCCTTTTATGTTGACTCTGTATTACATCAAATTAGCCCTATTCCTTTTCATATTGTAAGTGAATGTGATCCAACTCCCACATTTAGTTTTTTTCTAGTCATCTCTCAAATCAATTAAACAAGGTGGATATTTGTTAGATATATTTAGCTACCCTTTTGCTAGACAAATATTCAAACGTTTTAACGCACTCTTTTGCTAGACGAATTCAAAAGTGGCATCTCGATTTCTTAGTAAACACTCGAGATGTTTTTGAAAACACCATGGATCCTAGAGAATGATAGCATACTAATGGAGTCATGACATATACATGTATATAAAAAGGTCTTACCTCTAATAACTTTGTAGCAAATGTGCACTTCTTAAAAATCATGGCTAAAGTAGGTCTAGTTTCTTGTAATAGTTGTAATTTCCATTTATTGAGTTCATTTTATGATGCAATCTTTTAGTTGGGAGTGTTATGTACAAAATGAACCACACAAGGAAGCTTTTTTTTTTAATGAAAATTTTGTATCCTAAATAAGTTGCATTATTTATATGTCATTTATGGTCCAAAATGGCTTATCATAGTTTTTATATTGTTTTATTGATGCTTTGGAATGGGGAAGATAAACTTTGGGCCATATAACGTGCATTTTGCATAAAAACTTGAAAATTGCACTAACAAACTAAAACTGAAAACTTTAGTTTGGGGTGAAAGAAGTGGAATTTTAGGGGTCTTGAACTGGAGGAAAAGTGTCCTAAAGTTGCTCATTGCATTATACACATTGATAGCTTTCCAATAGTCAATTACTTTCCTCAAATAGAGTATGTATACAAAAGTTATGCCCTCGGGAAGGTAATAGTCTAAATATTCCTCATGGGTCCATGTGACAGTTGTGTTAGCTCACCATGATTCATGCATGTGCAGTTAGTAATTTGTGGGAATCCGCTAGAGACTTCTAGGAGCATCATGACAAAAAAAAACCTAAAAACCAAGGAAGGGCAATACAACCCTAATTAAAAGGATGGAAATGGGTTAGCTCCTACTATAGTGATTAAATGTTCCGTAGAAAAGAAACAACTAAGAAGATAAGAGAGATAACAAGGAAGAGGAGAAAGAGCATTTCGTAGGGGACTATAA
Source organism: Picea glauca (assembly GCA_000966675.3). Classification (NCBI taxonomy): domain Eukaryota; kingdom Viridiplantae; phylum Streptophyta; class Pinopsida; order Pinales; family Pinaceae; genus Picea; species Picea glauca. Next base: position 39,878 of record JZKD02S1773168.1, on the reverse strand, counting down.
CAAACCATAATGTCTCATAGCCTCATAGGGAGCTTTACAATCTCTATATTTTTCCTTATACTCTTTATTGATTAAGAAGAAAGGCACAATGCTTCATTTCTTGCTAGGTTTTCCCACATCGGGTTTCCCAAAGTAAATATGGTGGGCATGGTGTTCCAATGTGTGTCCTTGATATTGTTGTTCTACTTTATTTCACAATAGTTAAATCATTTGTATCATGTGCTTTATTTTTATGTTAAATCACTAAAAATACAAAGAAGAATAGTTTCACAATCAAGCATAGGCTCATTGTAGTAGTAGTTAGTACTAGCTTTGTTCTAGTGAGATGACCATTGGAAATCCAAGTTGGTTTACATATCATATTGATAATAAAACAATTTTTTCTAGGTATTTTTGTGGTTTGAAAGCAATATATGCTTACTCGATTCATGAAGTCTAAATATGAGGGAGAGCTACGTTATATGGCTCTAGAGAATGACACAATAAAGGTAAATAAGTAGTTGCAAACCTCAATTATGGAGGATGAGAATAGTGAAATACCCATTGATGGAAGGAAGTTAAGACTTGCAAGGTTGGAATCTCAAGTAGTCAACAATTTTGGGAGTATGGCCTTACTAATGGTCACTCTTGAGAAATAGGTTGACCCTTTTTGGAGCATCTTGACTCTCATGAGAAACCATAAGAACGAGAGACTCCGAAGGAAGAGAAGGAAGAACCAAAACCTGAGTAAGGGGACTCCACTAACCAATCTTATCACCACATATATAAAGTAGAAGTAAAGGTCAAAATCAAGCCTTATGGGGGTGAGGGTAGATGTAGTTAAGTTGAATTATTGGTTGTAGTAGTGAAGTCTATTTAATTGTGCATAATGTATGAGGAAATAATAAAATATCTTTTTCCAAACTCATGGTAGAAGGTCATGCATAGACTTGGTGGGAAAATTAGATCGAGACCCTTAGGTTGGAGGGAGACCTACCAATAATTAAGTGGGAGACATTCAAAAACCACCTCAAGTCCCATATTTACGCTATAGTGTATGAAGAGGACCACTAGCTCTAGTGGCATAACTATCGGTAGAGACAATGACAAATTGTACAAGAGTTCACTACATAATTCTTGAAGCAACCCATTCAATTGTGGATTTCTCTCAAGAACTTGAACATGATCATCGAGTCCTTAGGCAGCCTTCATACACATAAGGAGGCAAGTTATGTTATTGAATCCCAAGACCATAGATGAGGCCTATGTACATATCCATAGCATTGGATCTAACAAGAAAAATGGGTATCCAAGTGGTTCAAAGTAGTTTGACCAACAAGGAGCTTCCAATAAGGGAAAATAGAAGAAGAAAAAGGTAAACATAAGTAGATTGTTTCCACTATGTTGTCTTTAATAGCCAACAACAAATATATACAAACATACATGGAAGCAAGGGACACTAGGAATCATACTTAAGAAACCCCAAAAGGGGAAAATCTATATTACATTACAACATTCCCGTGTGTACTTTCTATTGTACAAATGGTCTCTTTATATAACCATAGGTGACCATAACTTACTAAGTTTTAATTAGATAATTAGATCACATCATATCCATAACCATCTCCACAATATATCCTTAAATCTCTAAACTCAATCCATGAGATCCTCATCCCTAATATCTCTCGTTATCCTCATCTTTCAATCATACGTGGACATTAAGCTTGGTCTACTTCATTACATTTGTGCAATTATATATTTTAGACATTATTCATAATTCACAAGTATGCATTATTCCTTCACATTGCACATGTGTGCAAGGAGACTTACACCATTGTGACCATTACAACACTGACAATCACACTAAAGAAGAATGTTGGAAGATATAACATCTAGAGCTAGTACCCAAGAACTACAAGTGGGACTAGTGAAATAAGAAGAATATTCTAGGTGTGGAAGTGGGAAAAGTGATAGAAAGAAACTCAAATTGAATGAGAAAATTGTTTACACCATAATGCATAAGGAGGTGAACTTGACTAGCCTCCATCACATGCAACATCCCCATTATAATCTCGAGTTTAATTAATGCTTATGTAGATATAATATGTGGCCACGGCCAAGCGATGTAATATGTGAATTGTATTTCCTTGTTTTATTAATAAAAATGTGATGCCAACTGTTGAGGGGACATGGATAAGAGATGGGGGTTGAATTAATTCACAAGAGAGGGGAGTGTCTAGGATAATGGCCAAGAGGGGTCCAAAGGGGAATTACCCATGTTTATGGATTTAACTCGTTTCCCTAAATATGCTATTGTATATGAACCTTCCCTTTTCTGATTGAGTGTTCCCAAAGCCAATCATTGAATACATGTAAGTTTCGCTGGGAACATTAACTGCTCACTGTAAATTGTCGTGTGTATGTTTGTTTGCAGGTTTACTCTTGGATTTTTGTTTTAGGGTTTGTATATTCAGTTATCAATCATGTGAACATAGATATGAAGATGCAACATATGGAAATACAAGAGATAGCAAGAAACACCAGATATGGAATCAAACAACATAGATCTGACCTTTATTTAGATAATATGAGAGAACCTGATACAATAAGACTGCAGATCTCGAATAACATCAGCTAGATCCTCTAGCTGGAATAGGAGCTACTACAAAATGCTTAAGATAAGAATATATAAGCCTCCAAATGATGAATACAAGATGAAGACCAATACAAGATAAACCAGGGTAAAGTCCAACCCCCCCTGGATGAAGATACGCCCTCCTGGATAGTTGTGAAGGTCCAATATTTTGGTCCTGCTGCTAGAAGCCCTCAAATGGCACCAAACTCTATGGAATAGTAGATTGGGGCAAGGTGAACCCCCCTCCTGAAGTCTCAAGCCAAAATACCAAGATTTTCTCCTCCAAATGTTGAAACCTCAAACCAAGTTGCACCCTCCTGAAGACTGCCAAGACCCAATAATTTGGCCTCGATGAAAGAGACCTCTAAACACTCTGAAACTCTCCAGAAAGATAGATCGGGGCAAGGTGAACCCCTTGGTGAAGTGTTAGGCTGAGATATGAAGTTTCACCCCTCGAAACTGAGTAGATCTACTTTCCAATAACGCCCTCCTTTTCTCGAAATCTTGCCAATGCTCCAGGAAATCAAATGGAAAGTATAACTCTCTCAAAATGTACTAGAAATGATGATCAAGGTCATGTAGAGAAAACCCAAGTGCCAAAATATCCAAAAGCATTACCAAACTCTTGGATCAAACTTCCTTCAATCAATGGTGCGCCCCCTATGTTGGAAACCCTCCAAGTTATGCCCTGTTGTTGCCCTAGATGGAAGATGGTACCTGTAGTTGTTGTAGAATGGCGTGGGTGGAGTATTTAATCCCCGAGACCAAGCTTGGAACAAGAGAGGTGGGATCTTTCACCATCGAGTTGTCCTCTAGGGTTTGTATTCTCAAAACCCTCAAAATTGTTGTGCTCTAGAGCCCCAAAAGCAAAATGCAATAATAATCCAAGGTGAGTGAGAGGTGTGCCCTTGCCTTTCCTTTATACCTCCAATATGTTTCTCAGTTGAGTTAGTTAACCCCTAGGGTTAAGTTCTAACTCACTCTCACATGTTCTATTCTTTCATTGAGTTACTTTTCCTTTTCCAAGTCAACTTAATATTATAATGTCGAGTTTAGCTGATTTCTCCCCATAGTGCATGAGACTATAGTATAGTGGGGATGACTAGACTACTGAGTCTCTCCATCCCTCTTCATCAAGAGGTGGGGGACATTATAGTCTCTCCTGCTAGAAATTTCTTGCCCACAAATAATTCTGAACTTGTCTCATTTAATACCTATTCACTCTCCCAAGTGGCATCCTCAATAGGTAAGTCCTTCCATTTGACTAAGTATTCCTTGAGGCTCCTCCTCCTTAGATTCTTCTCTCAAACCTCCAATATCTCCTCTGGTATCAATATCAATTTCCCTTCTTCATCTAAGGGTGGTAGTACCTCAATTGGAGTGATGTGTTGGTCGATGGCTCTCTTCAAGCATGACACATGGAAAACGTTGTGTATTTTGCTGCCCTGTAGGAGATCAAGCTCATAAGCCACGACCCCTACCTTCCTGTTGATCCTGTAGGGTCCAAAGAATTGGGGTTGGAGGTTTTCTGCTCCACTTCTTTTGATGGATGCATGTCTGTACGGTTGGAGCCTCAAGTAAACCAAATCAACAACCTCAAATGTACGTTCTACTATGTGCCTGTCTACCTGGACCTTTTGTTGATTCTGTGCCCTCTGCAAATGATCCTTCAGTTCTCTGAGTATGTCCTGACTCTGCTGAATCCAATCCTGAACCATAGGAGCCCTACTATCACCAAAGACAATATCTACAAAGGAGAGTGGGTCATAACTGTACAAGGCTCTGAATGGAGTCATACCAATAGACATATGATGAGTTGTGTTGTAGCAGTATTCTCCCAAATGTAGCCACCTGACCCATGCTTTTTTCTGCCCTGATACATAATTTCGGAGGTAGCCTTCCACCCACTTATTGACTATTTATGTTTAACCATCAGTTTGAGGATGATAATTGGTTCTAGGGGTCAAGGCCGTACCAACCAACCTGAATAATTCCTACCAAAAAGTGCTCATGAATCGGCTGTCCCTGTCACTCACAATGGTCTTGGGTAAACCATGTAGTCTAAAAACCTCCCTGAAGAACAAATCTGCAACCTGTGCTGCACTGAAGTCTGTGGAAATGGAGAAGAAGTGTGCAAACTTAGTTAATCTTTCCACCACTACAAAAATACAATCTTTACCCTGTGCTTTGGGCAATCTTGTGATGAAGTCCATAGATATGCTTTCCCATTTGTGCTCCAAAATGGGCAGAGATTGTAATAATCCTGTTGGATGTGTGTGCTCATCCTTGTTTACCTCAAAAGTAGTGCACTCCTTGATGTGACACATCACATCTTCCTTCAACCCTTTCCAAGAAAACATTTCCCTTACCCGTCGATATGTTTTGATGAATCCTTGATGTCCTGCCACAAGTGAATTATGGCATGCTTGTAGTACCTTGGCCTTAAAGGCTGACTCAGGGACCAAGAAAATTCATCCCTTGTAGTACATGTCATCCATGATTATGAAGTTGTCATCTTGTACCTGTCCATCCATTAATTGGCATGCAAATTGGTTCTTTGAGTATTCCACTAAGAGGTGCGCCTTCCAGTCAATTGAGATATCGGTCATAGCATAAACTGATGGCCTCTTGGATAATGCATCTGCCACCACATTATTCTTCCCCTTGATGGACTCAATGTCAAAATCATAATCCTGTATTTTGCTAACCCACTTATGTTGCCTCTCATTTAAGTCATTTTGTTCCAAAAAGTACTTAAGACTATTGTGATCTGTCCTCACCACAAATTTCGCTCCTACCAAGTATTGCCTGAACTTAGCCAGTGTGTGCATGATGGCCAACATGTCTTTGTCATAGATGGTATAAATAAGCTCAGGGCCCCTCAATTTTTGGATCTCATAGACAAGAGGGTTCCTTTTATGAATAAATACTGCTCCAATGCCCTCCCTGGAGGCATCACACTCCACTGTGAAGGGTTGGTTGAAATTTGGTAGAGATAAGACTGGGCACATACTCATTAACTTTTTCATTTTGTCAAAAGTCAATTGTGCCTCTGAACTCCATTTGAATGCTCCTTTCTTGGTCAAATCAGTTAAGGGTGCACAAAGTTGTGAGAAATCCTTGACGAACCTCCTGTAGTAGAAACAAATGCTAAGAAACCCCTTCAATTCTGTGAGGGTCTTAGGTGTGGGCCAGTCAAGTATAGCTTGGATCTTCTCTTGGTGTACCTGTACCCCCTTTACCCCAATGATGTGTCCCAAACAGAGGATCTCTATCTTTCCAAATTCACATTTGGATTCCTTTGCATACAAGGATTGTCCTTCCATAATGGCCAAAATCTGTTCTACATGTTGAATATGCTCCTCCCAAGTCCTTCTATAGATCAACAAGTCATCAAAGAATACCAAGAGGTACTTCCTTAATTGCTTGTTGAAGACATGGTTCATGCAATATTGAAATGTGGTTGGTGCATTGGTCAATCCAAATGGCATTACTAAGAAGTCATAGTGGCCGTAGTGACATCTTAAAGCAGTTTTGGGGACATCCTGCTCCCTCATCTTGATCTGATGATAGCCAGAGCGTAGGTCAATCTTGGTGAAGTAAACAACCCCATGAAGCTCATCCAATAGCTCATCAATCCTCAAAATGGGATACCTTTTTTTGATTGTCTTCTTGTTCAATGCCCTGTAATCAATGCACATGCGCATGGTCCCATCCTTCTTTTTCACTAGTACCACTGAAGAGGCAAAAGGACTAGAACTTGGTCTAATGTGGCTCATGTCTAGTAGTTCTTTGATATCCTTCTCTATTTCATCTTTATATTTCTTTGGGTGCCTGTAGGGAGTGGTGCTGACAGGTTTCACTCCCTCTTCCAACTCTATGATATGTTCAAACCCCCTATCTAGTGGTGCTCCTAATGGAATGGGTCCAAAAACCTTGTTGTGCTTGTTGATGATCCTTTGAAGCTCTGGTGAATAATGAGTCTCCCCTTTCTTATCCACACATACTGATATTCTACATTCAACAACATAAACAATGTCTTCTCTTCTGAAAATGGCCTCCATGTGCTTTGTTGTAACCACCCTAGGTGTGTTTCCTGACATGCCCCTGAGAACTACCTTTTTCCCATTTTCCTTAGTGAAGGACATCTCCATGGTCTTGTAGTTGGTAGTGATTGGCCCCAACGTACTAAGCCACTAAACCCCAAGGATGATATTGGTGTCTGGAAGGTCCATCACGTAGAAGTCTTGTTCTAAATCATGCCAACCAAGTGTAAGCTTCATTCTCGAAATATACCTATCATAGGGCATACTGCGCCTTCCTGCTACTTCCACCCTGAGTCATTCAAGTTCAACAGTGATTATGTGACTTCGCTGTAGTAGGGATGAGTCAATAATGTTGTGAGAAGCACCCCCATCAATGAGAACCAAAACTTTATGCCCCTGCAACACCCCTCTCATCCTGAAAGTGTTGTATTTGGGTACCCCACTGATGGATGCCAATGTTGCCTTCTCATCTGTTGCAATGTCGTGACTTGCATCTTCCTCTTCTGTATTTTCGGTGGTGTCTGCTTCTATGTTTTGTAGGTGGAAGGAATCTTCATCCTCCTCATTATCAGAAGTCACCTCAATGTAATGTGCCTTGCCCCTACCCATACATTTGTGGGATGGATCCCAAGGTTCTTTGCACATGTATCACAATTGCTTCCTCCTCAGTTCTCTTCTAGTGTTTTCATCCATTCTACCCCTTCCTCTGTCAAACCCCCTTTGGTCTCTTCCCCCTTGGTTCATGGGAGGTATTTGGTCTCTTCCTCCTATATTTAGAGGTGGTCTAGGGATAAATTTAGATTTTGTTGTTGAGCCTAGATCTCTTGTCCTCCATATGGCATCCTGTAAGTTGGTAGGCTTGAAATCCTTTACCCAACCCCTCAAGGGTTCCATCAATCCCTCTGTGAAAAGCATCACGAGTCTCGATTGAGACACATCCTGTACCATGACTGCTATCCTTTGAAACTCCTCAATACATACCTCTGATGATCATGTCTGCCTGAGTTGGGTGAGTTCCCTAAAACGTAGCTCTGGATCCCCCTGGTCAAACCTGACAATAAGCCTCTGTGTAAACTCTATGTAAGCCATGATCTGGTTGTGGCCTACTGTAGTTAACCCATGGTACCACCAGTCATGAGGTTTGCCTTCCAAGTACATGGTGGAAAACTTGATGGCATCCATTTCTATCATTGGGTTAAGTTGTAGGTAAGTGTCAAGTTTCTACACCTAAGCCTGTGCAGTCACCTTGGAAGATCCATCAAAATAGGGGATTTCCATTTTACCAGCCCTGCGTTCTAACTCAAAGTTGTTCCTATGGTACGATTTGGTCTTACCTCTGAGTTTAAACCTACAATATTGATCCAATGTGATTTTTCTCTGGACTCCTATGCTCAGTGAGTTATATTCCCTCACATACTAATCGAAATTGTCCTCAATCTCGTCTTGGTAATTTGGATGTGTCTGTTTATCCAAGAATGAAGGTAGATAGAGCCTAGGGGTGGTTTTGATGTATGTCTGTCCCTATGGTGCACCTCCTCCATGGCTCTGTCCCTCAGTGTGATAATAGGGAATATGCTCTTGCTGATGTCTATTCCCTCCATGATACCCACTAGCCTCTATGTTGGCATAAGTTTATGGGCCCTTTCCCCCATGATTCATCTGCATGAGAAGTTGTGATATCCTCTCTTGGATTTCACTTACCTTTTTTAGAGTCTCTGTCATCTCTACCTGTCCCCTACGTACTACCTCCTGGTTTTCCTGTAGGTGATGCACAAGAGTGCCCTGTGTCACATCTATGGAACATTGTATGTCCCTAGCGAACCCTGCTAGAATTTGTGGCTCGCTGTCCTCACCTAACCCTTCCATTTCGGCTTCTGTCTCACTTGTCTACTTCCTTATTCTGCCCATGTAAATGCCACTGAACTTCTGCATGTGCTAACCCTCATTGGATGGGAGGATCAATGCTCTGATACCACTGTAAGGTTCCCAAGCCAATTTTTTAGCTGGGAACACTAACTGCTCACTGTTAACTATTATGTGTATGTTTGTTTGCATGTTTACTCTTGGAGTTGCGTTTTAATGTTTATATATTCAGTTATCAATCATGTGAACATAGATATGAAGATGCAACATATGGAAATACAAGAGACAACAAAAAACACCAGATATGTAATCAAACAATATAGATCCGACCTTTATTTAGATAATATGAGAGAACCTGATACAATAAGATTGCATATCTGGAATAACGTCAGCTAGATCCTCTAGCTGGAAAAGGAGCTACTACAAAATGCTCAAGATAAGAAGATATAAGCCTCCAAAGGCTGAATATAAGCTGAAGACCAATACAGGATAAACCAGGGTTAGGTCCAAACTCCCCTGGCTGAAGATATGCCTTCCTAGATAGTTGTGAAGGTCCAATATTTCAGCCATGTTGTTGGAAGCCCTCAAATGGCACCAAAATTTGCGGAATAGTAGATCGGGGCAAGGTGAACCCCCCTCTTGAAGTCTCAAGCTGAAATACCAAGATCTCCTCCTCCAAATGTTGAAACCTCAAACTATGCTGCGCCCTTCTGAAGACTGCCAAGACCCAATAATTCGACCCTGATGAAAGAGACCTCCAAACACTCTGAAACTCTCCGAAAAAATAGATCAGGGCAAGGTGAACCCCTTGGTGAAGTGTTGGCTGAGATATGAAGTTTCACCCCTCCAAAATAAGTATATCTACTTTCCATAGCGCCCTCCTTTTCTCCAAATTTTGCCAATGCTCTAGGAAATCAAATGGCAAGTATAACTCTCTCAAAATGTACTAGAAATGATGATCAAGGTCATGCAGAGAAAATCCAAGTGCCAAAATATCCAAAAGCCTTCCCAAACTCTTGGATCAAACTTCCTTCAATCAATGGTGCACCCCCTATGCTGGAAACCCTCCAAGTTATGCCCAACTTCTACCCTAGATGGAAGATGGTACCTGTAGTTGTTGTAGAATGGTGTGGGTGGAGTATTGCATCCCCGAGACCAAGCTTAGAACAAGAGAGGTGGGATCTTTCACCACTGAGTTGTCCTCTAGAGTTTGTATTCTCAAAACCCTCAAAACTGTTGTGCTCTAGAGCCCAAAAAACAAAATGCAATAATAATCCAAGGTGAGTGAGAGGTGTGCCCTTGCCTTTCCTTTATACCTCTAATTTGTTTCTCAGTTGAGTTAGTTAATCCCTAGGGTTAAGTTCTAACTCACTCTCACATGTTCTATTCTTTCATTGAGTTACTTTTCCTTTTCCAAGTCAACTTAATATTATAATGTTGAGTTTAGTTGATTTCTCCCCATAGTGCATGAGACTATAGTATACTGGGGATGACTAGACTATTGAGTCTCTCCATCCCTCTTCATCAAGGTGTGGGGGACATTACAGTGTGAGTGGTCACATCCTAGAGTTATTGGGCACATGGGGGTTAAGTACAATCAACTTGGGGAAGAGTGCGAGGGAAGAAAGGCAAGCCGAAGGGAGGAAATATGGAAGGGAAGCAGGGGTGACAATTTTTAGTTAGTCAAATGGATGCACGAGATGGAAGACAGAGAGAGCAAGAAAACAGAGCCGGAAGTCAATGCAACCATGGAGGGCGAATTCTAGAGCAAGATGGAGCGTAATGGGAGCGAATTGGAGCTGGAGAAATAAAGAGCCAGGTTGTTAGGCCTGAAGAGTGAACTCCTGGGTGAGTTTCACTAGAACAATAAGTGTTGTTGTTGGTTTGCTAATAGTTTTCCTAGCAGCAGATTCCCTTGAGTTTCCAGTTGAGAAATTCCTAGTTGCCTGTGCCAGAGAGACCTTGATAAATTAATGGCTCATTCCTTGGGTTAGCCTTGATAAATGGATGGTACATCCCTTGGGTTAACCTTAATAAAAGAATGGTGCATTCCTTGGGTTGGACAAGTCAGGAGGAAGAGAGCTGATGGAAAAATCAGGATAGTTGTAGGAAAATATTAGTTGGGTTGAGAGTTTTATGAGTTGTGAGTGGACTGCGAGAGACCACCCTCTTTTTTGGATTGTTAGCCTCAGCTTGAGGGTGACTGACTATTGAGATTTGGAGCATTCAGTCTATGGTTGGGTGGAACGTCCGTCCCAAGCAGCTGGTTGCACAACTATTGTGAAAATATGAATTTTTTTATCTTGTCATTATGTTAAATTATGTATTTAATTGTTGTGCATGAACTCTGTGTATTTGGAAGTGATTTTTATGCTGTTGTAATGGGTCGTTTAGCTGCAATTCATGTTGATTATCAACATGTTGTAGATGCTTCTTTTTGTGGTTAAAGACAATAACTAAATTTGTTTTAATTTGTAGCTGTAAGCTACAAGAAATTGACTAACAACAAAAGAATGGCTTTAATTAGTAGAAGTTTTGTGTTATGTGCATTCTGCACGTATTGTTGCCGAGCTGGAGGCTAGGTACGTTACTAAATTGGTATCAAAGCTGATAAAAAGAGTTTTTTTGTGTAACGTGGCCCAACCATGGTGGTTGGGTAAGTTACAGAGTGGTATCAGAGCCCAATTTTCAACAATGAGCCTAGATAGGCCAATTAAGTGGAACACAGAAGTGAACATTTCATACTATGAAAACAAACAGTTTGATGAAATGCCTAAAAAAGGATGTCAAGAATTTGTTTATTGAAATTACTGCAGTAAAGTTGAGATGAATTTCAAAGGGAAATGTGAAGAATTAAGCCCTTTGGAAATTTTGAAAATAAGCAAATCAAAAAAATTTGGGTATTTTTTTGTATGATGACGTTGGTATGGCATGGAGGCCACGTGTCAATTGACATGGCGGCAGGTGATGTGTAATACCATGGTGGTAGGAAGTTAGAAAAATGACTAATTGTTGAGACATTTCAGACGGAATTATGAAAGAAAAGTTACAAGATTGTGAGTCTGCGAGTCCGAAGAAGTGGAAAAATGACTAAGTGTTAAGTCTTTTCAGACGAACTTATGAAAGAGAGATTACAATATTGTGAGTTCGTGAGTCCACGAGTCCGAAGAAGTGGAAAAATGACTAAGTGTTGAGACTTTTCAGACAGACTTATGAAAGAAAAGTTACAAGATTGTGAGTCCGTGAGTCCGAAAAAGAGGAAAAATGACTAAGTGTTGAGACTTTTCGGAAGGACTTATGAAAGAAAAGTTACAAGATTGTGAATCTATGAGTCCACGAGTCTGAAGAAGTGGAAAAATGACTAAGTGTTGAGGCTTTTTAGACAGACTTATGAAAGAGAGGTTACAAGATTGTGAGTCTGTGAGTCCGTGAGTCCAAAGAAGTGGAAAAATGACTAAGTGTTGAGACTTTTCGGACGAACTTATGAAAGAAAAGTTACAAGGTTGTGAGTCTATAAGTCCACGTGTCCGGAAGTCTGAATAAGTGGAAAGATGACTAAGTGGTGAGACTTTTCAGAAGAAATTATGAAAGAAAAGTTACAAGAGTGTGAGTCTGTGAGTCCGAAGAAGTGGAAAAATGACTAAGTGTTGAGACTTTTTGGATGGACTTATGAAAGAAAAGATACAATATTGTGAGTCTGTGAGTCCAAAGAAGTGGGAAAATGACTAAGTGTTGAGACTTCCATATGAACTTATGAAAGAAGGTTACAAGTTTATAAGTCCGCAAAGGAAAAATAAACTAAATGTTGGTGGTGGGTTCATGGAAGGTATGAAGAAGAAATATGACTTAGATCCACGATGAATCCATTAAGATAGACTAACGGAGGAAAAATCAGGACTTCAGATCTCCGAAGATGTTGTAGACCTGTACAAGAACTTCAAAGGGCTATAACTTTCAAACCAAAGCTCGATTTTGGGAAAGTTTTCAGTCGTTGGAAAGTTGTTTCTGGGAGGAATGTATCAAGCAAATCAAAATTTGAATTAGTGCAATGAGTCCTTCAAAAATTAATGAAGAAGTAACATGTATTCTCATTAATAAAATGTTTTATAATATGCATGTTCTAACAACAATTATTACCTGCACATTTCCTGCAGAATTAGAAGTACAGAAAGAGACTTTAGTTCCTATATGAGGACTGGAGTTATGGAAGATGCTAAAGTATCTTACAACCACGAGGAAGAGTTCAGAGGTCTGCATGTCAGCATGGGGAATGCTGAGACATAGTCAAATGGAAGGAGAGATAGGCAAGTGCCTATCACTATGATAAGTCTGCATAGGGAAGTGAAAAATTATAGGGCCGATAATGAAATGATTATAAAGGCTCAAGAAGAGATAGTTCATATCTTAAATATGTTGCATAAGCAAGTTAACAAGGATTCTAGCACCAAGCAAGCAACTAGTGCTAAACAAGTATCAACATTAAGATCCCATTGCAAAAGGGATGATCATGGAAATGATAGGCATTCAAGAAGTATGAGCAGGCGTCATGATTCTCCAAGGTAGTCCACTAGGAGAACTCATGCAAGCTCAAGGCCAGGGAGTAGCCCAAGTGTGTCTCTTGTTCGGAGGCAAAGAAGAAGGCCCGAGGTAGAAATATTTCAAGGTGAACTTAGGAAAATCAAGCCACCTACTTTCAATGGTGAGCATAGAGAAGGAGAAGAGGTAGAGGCCTGGCTATGGAAAATGAAGAAATATTTCTAGCTGCATGACTACCCATCCTTGGTAGAAGCTAGGATTTCCACCTACCACTTGCAAGGAAAGGCATCCATGTGGTGGAATCAACTTAAGCAAGCCAAAAACCTCAATGAGAAAAGGATCTCATGGAGGCAGTTTAAAGGATATTTCCAAGAGAAATATTTGTCCGAGCATTACTATGACAAAAAGATGAAAGAGTTCTTTGAACTCAACTTGGGAACCATGACAATGGAGGAATACGAGAAGCAATTCTTTGAATTGTTGAAGTATGTTGACTTCATCAAGGATGAGAAGGTTAAAATCCAAAGGTTTCTAAGTGGGTTGCCCTCCTTCTATAGTGACAAGATTCAATATGATAACCCAAAGACCTTGGAGGAAACCATAAGGAGAGCAAGGAACCTTTATGAGAAAAGCAAAGGAAGGCCAGTTTTCCAAAAGGCTTGGAATGGCAAGTTGAAAGGGAAAAAGGACCAAAGGCATAAAGGTTTTAAGCCACTTTTTTTTCAGAAATAACTCCCAAGCAAATCAATGAGGCCAGACAACCCAAAATGATCAAAATAATGCTGATTCATTTGGGAAAAGGCCAAGGTAGCAACATGTTCAATGTTGGGGATGTGAGGGGAATCACTTATATAGGGACTTCCCTCATAAAGGAGAAAGAATGAGGACTATCCACAACATTCAAGAGGCTAAAATAATGGAAGACATGGGAGGAAGTATGCCAAGGATTTATGCAACCTTGGATAACAAGCAGGCAAAATATCAATCCCCCATGATCGAAGTAGAAGGTAAGATTGATAACCAGACCATAACATTTTAATTGATTATGGAGCTAGCCGTAGTTACATAAATTCTAACATGGTTGAAATATTTCACTTGCAAAGAAGTAAGCATAAGAAATATTGGTTAGTTCAATTAGCCACGGGGGCTAAGAGGAAGATCAATGAGTGGGTTAAGGATTGTCAAATGGACATGAATGGACTCAACACGAAGGTAGATGTAAACATCATACCATTGGGTTCATATGACTATCTAATTGGCGTGGATTGGTTGGAAAAGCATCATGTTGTCCTAGACTGTTACAACAAGACCATCACATGTCTCGATGAGGAAGGGAAACAAGGCAAGATTCAAGGGATTCCAAGAGTTGTAGATGTTAGAGAGATTTCGGCTATGCAGTTGAAGAAGAGTTTCAGGAAGGGATGTCAGGTGTTTGCAGCCCATATGAAAGAGACAACCAAAGATAAAGCGACGAGGATTGAAGACCATCCAGTCTTGAGGGATTTTGAAGACGTTTTTAGATAATTTCTCGTATTTCCACCCAAGAGAGACATTGATTTTTCTATTGATTTAGTGCCAAGAGTTGCCCCAATGTCCAAGACACCATACTGAATGGGTACACCAGAATTGAAGGAGTTACATATGCAACTTGAAGAGTTGTTAAAAAGGGGGTATCTATGCCCAAGTGTGTCACCTTGGGGAGACCTGGTTCTTTTTGTGAAGAAGAAGGATGGAACCTTAAGGTTGTGTATTGATTTTAGACAACTTAATAAGGTTACCATAAAGAATAAATATCCTTTACCCAGAATTGATGATTTGTTTGATCAGTTGGGAGGTGTGAAAATATTTTCAAAGATTGACCTAAGATTAGGCTATCATCAAGTAAGGATAAGAGAAGAAGACACCAGTAAGACAACATTCATAACAAGATATGGGCATTATGAATTCACAGTAGTTCCATTTGGGCTGTCAAAATGAATGGAGTGTTCAGGGAATACATGGACAAGTTTGTGATTGTGTTCTTAGATGATATACTCGTCTATTCTAAATCAGAAGAGGGACATGAGAAACATTTAAGAATGCTGTTACAAGTTCTAAGAGAGCACAGATTGTATGCCAAGCTAAGTAAGTGCATTTTTACCAAAGGAAGATTCACTACTTGGGGCATATAATATCAACAACACGGATAGCAGTGGATCTTGAGAATATAGAGGCCATTAGAGGATGGCAAGTGCCAAAGATTGTTACAGAGGTCAGATCATTCATGGGTCTTGTCGGTTATTACCGAAGATTCATAAAATGATTTTCAAAGATTGCAAATCCTACCACTTCTTTGCAAAAGAAGGGTGTGAAATTTAAATGGACTTCCAAGTGTGAAGAGAATTTTCAACAATTGAAGGGAATATTGACAAGTCCACCAATATTGAAGATTGCAGATCCAAATGAAGATTTTGTTGTGTGCAACGATGCATGTAAGGAAGGGATTGATGGAGTCCTTAGTCAAAAGGATCATGTGGTATGCTATGAGTCCAGAAAATTAAAAGAGCATGAAAGGAATTATGCTACACATGACTTAGAGTTAGCAACGATTGTACATGCATTGAAAATGTGGAGACATTACCTTGTGGGTAAGAAATTTGAGCTAAGGACAAACCACTGTGGTCTGAATCATTTATTTTGACAACCAACACTAAATGCGAGACAAATTAGATGGTTGGAATTTCTGAGTTAATATGACTTTGAAATTGAGCACATAAAGGGAAAGGAAAATCAAGTGGCCGAGACACTCAACATGAGAGCCCATGAAGTGCACATTGCGGCCATTAACATGTACATGATAGATCTGAAAGATAAAGTTATTGCAACAACAAATTCAGATCAAAATTATTTAAAAATAAAAGAGACATTACAACAAGGTAATTTTTAGCAGAAATTTAATTATTATGAGCTAAAAGAAGATGGAATCCTCATGTACAAAGGTAAGGTGCATGTGTCGAATTCCGAGGAGCCGAAAAATGCAGTGTTGAAGGAGGTGCATAATGTGCCATATGCAGGGCACCCAGGATATCAAAAAACAATTGCAACAGTAAGAAGCCAATATTTTTGGCCAGGAATGAAGATAGAAGTGACTAATTACATAGCCAGGTGTCTAGAATTCCAAAAGGTAAAGACATAGCATAGACACCCTGCAGGTTTGCTACAACCATTGCCCATTCCAAAATGGAAGTGGGAAGTTGTCTTAGTTGATTTTATTACTAATCTGCCCAGAACAATGAAGCAACATGATTCCATCATGGTGGTGGTGGATAAGTTGAATAAAAAAACACATTTCATTCCAATAAAGACTACACACAAGGCAACAAATATTGCAAATATTTATATGAGAGAAGTTGCTAGGCTACCTGGAGTGCCTAAGGCAATAGTTTCAGACAAAGATCCAAAGTTTACTTCCAATTTTTGGAAGGGTTTGTTCAAAGGCTTTGAGACAAATTTAAATCTTAGTACAACATATCATCCAAAGTCAGATGGGAAAACATAAAGGACTAACAAAATAATTGAAGACATGCTTAGAATGTAAGTGATGGATCAACCATCAAAGTGGGAAGATTATATCCATTTAGTTGAATTTGCCTACAATAATGGGTATCAAGCCTCATTGAAAATGAGTCCATTTGAGTCATTGTGTGGTAGAAAATGCAACACACGTGTGAGTTGGGATAATCCAGCAGACAAAATAGTTGTTGGGGCAGAATTGTTAAAAGAAATGGAAGATCAGATGGCAATAATTAAGCAGAATTTGATGGATGCCAAGGATAGGCAGAAAATTTATGTAGTCAGGAACAAAGTTTTCAGATATTTCAAAGTGGGAGAACTTGTGTTCTTAAAAGTAAAGGCAAAGAAAAGTTCGCTAAGATTAGGAAGCTGCCTAAAGTTGGCAGCAAGATATTGTGGGCCTTTTGAAATATTAGAAAAGATAGGGCTAGTTGCATACATGTTAGCTTTTCTTGCATCCATGAGAGTGCATAATGTATTTCATGTGTCATTGTTAAAGAAATATGTGCCTGATCCTAACCACATAATTGATTGGAATGTGATCCAGGTGGAGCACGAAGGGGATTTCCAGGTGGAACCAGTACGCATCCTGGACCGAAAAGTAAAAGTGCTCAAGAGAAAATCCATAGGCCTGGTAAATGTTCAATGGACTTGTTACGGTTCTGAAGATGCTACATGGGAGCATGAAGAAAACATGCAGTCGGAATACCCGTATTTTCACAGTTCTAAGGAGGACATAATGCAAGACTCCATTTTGAGCAACTAGAGTTATGAAACCAGATCTCAGAGTCCTGGTCAACTGCACTGGGGACCTTGATAAAAGAATGGCTCATTCCTTGGGTTAACCTTGATAAACAGATGGTACATACCTTGGGTTAACTCTGACAAAAGAATGGTGCATTCCTTGGGCTGTCGAGTTGAGAGGAACACGAGATTTTGGTTGGAGTTGTTGTTGGAATTGTTAAACTGCAAAATTGTATGTGATGTAAATTATCATATATGTATATCAGCATAGAGTGCACCGAGGACGGAGCACAATTGTAGGGGAGGGGGAATGTAACATCCCCATATTGATTAATGCTTATGTAGATATAATATGTGGCTATGGCCAAGCGATGTAATATGCAAATTGTATTTCCTTGTTTTATTAATAAAATTGTGATGCCAACTGTTGAGGGGACATGGACAAGAGATGGGGTTTGAATTAATCCACAAGAGAGGGCAGTGTCTAGGATAATGTCCAAGAGGGGTCCAAGGGGGAATTACCCATGTTTATGGATTTAACCTGTTTTCCTAAATATGCTATTGTATATGAACCTTCCTTTTTCTGATTGAGTGTTCCCAAAGCCAATCATTAAATACATGTAAGAGGATGGGTGTGAGTGGTCACATGCCAGAGTTATTGGGTACATGGGGGTTAAATACAATCAACTTGGGGAAGAGTGTGAGGGAAGAAAGGAAATCCAAAGGGAGGAAATCTAGAAGGGAAGCGAGGGTGACAATTTTTAGTTAGTCAAATGGATGCACGAGAGGGAGGACAAAGAGAGCAAGAAAACAAAGCCGAAAGTTGATGCAACCATGGAGGGAAAATTCTAGAGCAAGCTGGAGCATAATGGGAGCGAATTGGAGCTAGAGAACTAAAGAGCCAGGTTCTCAGACCTGAAGAGTGAACTCCTGGGTGAGTTGCACTAGAACAACAAGTGTTGTTGTTGGTTTGCCGATAGTTTTCCTAGTAGTAGATTCCCTTGAGTTCCCAGCTGAGAGATTCCTAGATGTATATTCTAGAGAGACCTTGATAAACAAATATCTCATTCCTTGGTTTAGCCTTGATAAACGGATGGTACATCCCTTGGGTTAACCTTGATAAAAGAATGGTACATTCCTTGGGTTGGACAGGTCAGGAGGAAGAGAGGTGATGGAAAAATCAAGATAATTGTAGGAAAATATCAGTTGGGTTGAGAGTTTTATGAGTTGTGTGTGGACTATGAGAGAGCACCCTCTTTTGTGGATTGCTAGCCTTAGCTTGGGGGTGACTGACTATTGATATTTGGAACAATCATTCTATGGTTGGGTGGAACGTCCGTCCTAAGCAACTGGTTGCACAACTGTTGTGAAAAGATGAGTATTTTATCTTGTCGTTATGTTAAATTATGTATTTAATTGTTGTGCATGAACTCTGTGTATATGGAAGTGCTTTTTATGTTGTTGTAATGAGTTGTTTAGCTACAATTCATGTTGATTATTAACATGTTGTAGATGCTTCCTTTTGTGGTTAAAGACAATAGCTAAATTTGTTTTAATTCGTAGCTCTAATCTATAGGAAATTGGATAACAACAAAATAATGGCTTTAATTAGCATAAGTTTAGTGTTATGTGCATTCTACACGTATTGTTGCCTAGTTGGAGGCTAGGTACGTTACTAAAATGGTATTAGAGTTGATGACAAGAGAGTTTTAGTGTGATGGCCCAGCCATGGTGGTTGGGTACGTTACATCACAAATAGAAGGAGATGAAGTAGTTGTTCCATATCAAGATTCATATCAAGAAGAACAAGGTAGGTTCTTTGATTAATTATAGTTCATAGGAAAAATTCATTGTAGAGGACCTAATAAGTAGGCATGGATTAGAGATGCAAGATCACCCTCATCCATACCATTTGGTGTGGGTGAATAGGGATGTAGAGTAAAAAATTACCAAACAATCTAATATTATATTGTTATTAGTGCAAAAATTATTCATTAAGTAGAAATCGATGTAGTACCTCTTTATGTCAGTGGTGTACTGTTTGGTACTCTGTTAGGGTCCTACCTTGACCTCCCTAGTCATGGGTACTAAGGATTTAGTTAATTAATGTACAAGTCATCCTCTTCGAATAAGACCCACTAGGTATTTAGTTTGTAGATAATTAATGTAAAGGGTTATCTTTATGGAATAATCCCACTAGTAGTTGGTACTCATTAATGTTGGGACCATTGCAAGGAAAAGACCACCTACTAAACAGTTTCGCAGAACTTCCCCAAACAATTTCTCCCTTCTTGATTTATACCAAAGGTTGCTAGCAGAGGCATGCAATCAAAGGTCCTAGTGGAATATTTTGGGTTGATGCACATATAACGTCTTAAGTAGCCTGATGTGATCACATACAAGGTAGATCAATGCATTCCCATTATCAGCACTTTGGAAAACAATATTACTATTATGTGATATTGATTTAAATAAATTATGGACATACTTTAATAGGTGCATCTTTGAATCATATGTGTGTCACTATATAAGACACACTAAATAAGGTTTAGAAATTTTGTTATACAATATCGGTTTCTATTTTTTTTAAATTACAAAAACTTATCAATGCACTCCCATATAGGGCGCACTGGTACTTTCAAATTATTGGCTCACTGATGATCCTTATTATTACTCTGTGATAAAAATATTGGTTTAAATAAATTCTAAACATACTCTTCTTGGTGCATCTTTAAATTGTAAATGCATCATTATATGAGATGCAACTGATAAGGTTTCGTTGTTTTGTTATATAATATTGATTTTATTTTTTAAAGTACAAAAAACTATCAATGCACCAGAGTTCTTTATTACTATTTCATGATAGAATGTTGATTTACATCAATTTTAAACATACTCTAATTAGTGCATCTTTAAACTATAATTCCATCGGTGTGCAATTATGTAAGATGCAACAAATAATGTTTAGACATTTTGTTATACAATAATAATTTTTATTTTTTTAAAATTATGAAAATATATTGATGCGCTTAATAATTATACATGCACCGTTGTGTAATAACCAATTGTGCACCAACTTACAAATTTTAAAAAACGTAGCAACGTGTCAAAAACATAGGAACACATTGGTGCATTTTAATATTAGGTGCACAATTGTACGATAAAAATACAAATATTTTTTTTTACCAAATCATAATTTCATTTGTGACTTTCCTTTAGTGCTTCAAATCATACAAGCATCGATGCTCACCATCCCTTGTATACATGTAGGGGATTCAAAATATACAACACACACATCAAGGGGTACTACATCTAATTCCACTTCATCAATAAAATATGCACTTATAGCAAACTTGATCTTACATTATTTAGTGACTATGATTTTTGCATCCTTATTCAACCATCCCAATGGATATGAAATTGGATGATCATGAACCTCCAACCCAAGCTTGCTGATCGGATCATATGCTATGATATTTGCCTATGAACTATAATCAAATAGAGCATCTACCTTGGTCCTTTTGACCTGGATCTTAATATGGAAGAGTTTTTCATCTCCTTCTCTTCCTTATGATGAAGGCTACTTAGATTGAACTCCTTTTGCACTAAAATGAAAACAATATTCTCATCCACATCCCAATTTCTTTCTACTTGGTTGCCCAAATCCTTACCTAGAAAGTTCTTCTTCTTAGCATCCTTCTTACAGTTCTTTAGATTCAAATATGGATGTAACTTCCAACATTTGTCTTCAGTGTGACCATCAATATTGCAATGGCTATAGTGGTTGTTTAGATCCTTGCACCGATGTGTAGTGGTTGTCATCTTATTGTCTTTCCCTTTCCACTTCTTCTTCTCTTCCTTGGAAGCTTCTCAGTGATATTTATGTTTACAACCACTTGGTTGTCCTTTCTTATGAGCTATGTTCTCTAGATATTGTTCTTGTACATAGGTCTCATCAATGGTCTTGGGATTGAATAGCTTCACTTGCTTGCACAAATGACTGTGTAGACCCTCTAGATACTTGAGGAGTATATCTAGGTTATTGGGAGAGATACATAACATGATATCCATCTTCCTGAATTCGGTGGTGTACTCTTGCACACTTTTCCCTTGCCTTTTCCTGAAGTGATGCCAACAGATCCATTGGTCCTTTATATACCCAATAGGGTAGAATTGGGATTTGATGAGGGTTTTAAAATCCTCCCACTTAGTTACTGGTGGATCACCCTCCAACATAAGTATCTTCTTGTGGCTTTCCCACCAGGTTAGTGCATGGCCCTCTAGTTTCATTTGGACAAATAAAATTTTCTACTCTTCATCTATATTATGGACGCTAAAATACACTTCTAATTGTTGCAACCAATGTTCCAACTTAACGACATTGATCTCACCTTGATAGGTTTTGATATGCATTTTTGCTTCCATTTTGAATAGAGGTTGTGAAGGAGTGATGACATTAAAACTTGGTTACTCTTTGTCGGGATCTTTTCTTGACTCCTTTTCTGGGTCTTCACTATCACCCAGTTTCCCATAAGATCTAGCATATGAGTTAGAGCCACCAACCTCCCTAAAAGGTCCAATTTTTCTTTTTAGAGCTGTCATGATGAAGGCCATGTTGGGAGAGATATCAATAACTTGCTCTTCTAGCCTTGAAAATCTATCTTCCGCTACATCTTGAGGATTGTTATGAACAAAATCTTTCACTATGGCTGGGGTTTTGTGACTTCCTTCTTAAGCCAATTCTTGGATCCTACAACTTTCCACAAATACTCCAAAGAAATTTGCTCTGATACCTGTTATCTGCATTTTATGGATAAATAAGGAGATGATGTCTCGAGGCCCTCAGGTTGCAGATATGATATGTTGAGAGACTGCATGGCCATCAATACCCTTTGCACATATGGAAAACCCACTCACCACCATAGATGGTCATCAATTTACATATGACATCCACCACACCAGTTGGCTTTCGGAAGGCAACGAGCCTTGCTCCATGAGGTACAAGTCAGTATTATGATGAGCATCATTTCAATACCTAATCCATTTGATTATGTTGTATTTTAGATTGCTCTAGATTTCATGATATGTTATTGGACATTATGCCTTTTTCCTTGCTTCACCTTGGTGGTTGACATTGTGCCCTAGTAAGTGATCTTATTTGTGAATGGGTTTGCTACTGGGAAATCCCTTAATGAGCCATCGTATCGTTCTCGATCATACTTACCATTTTCCATCATTATTTCCCTCTGTTTCCTTATCTCTTGGGATTTTAGGGTGTATTGACCCAAGAAGGGGTTGTCCCTCATTCTATGGGAAGAAGGGGATAAAGTACCAGAGGGGTTGGTTTTGGGTAAAAGATAAAATCCATATATAAACCTTCCAGATGCTTCGCCCATGGATCACCCAAGAAAGCAATAAAACACTTATCTTTGAATAAAGGGGACCCACAATATAATAATAAAATGCTTAAAAGGGTAGTTGAAGGATAGGAGGTCTCATCACGAGTCGACCTATCACATCCATGGATATCTAGCGGTATGACATTGTCATTATCTGGTCACCAAACCAGGGCAATGATATCAGTTGCATGGTAGAGAGAAAGAGGGTCTCATCACGAGCTAACCTTCTCATTTCCATTTAGGTATTTGTGGGTGACATTGCCACCACTTGGTCACCACGCCAGAGCAATGACCTTCAATCTCTCCTTATGTTGTTATGAAAGAAAATATAAAGAATAAAATATAAAAGGAAAATGATGGGCTTGGAAAAAGTGCATTGCGGACGAAGGTACCACACACCCTCTACAAAGGCACCCATGAATGAGGCACTATGACCCCTAGTATGTCATGATCCTTATGCCCATTGAGTCTTGACCCCATCCACCTCACACACTTTACATAGCTTAGAGAGTGACTTCTTGGAGGCTCTCCTTGACCTAGGGAAATATCTACCCAATATGACACCTCGTCAACCCTCCCATACTTAAGCTTGACAAGTCGCATAATGTCTTTGAGTTGTTACTTGTTTGATATAGTAATATTTGATGCACATTCTTAGATGGATTATTTATTGATTGGATCTACTTATCATGATGTTATGACTTGAGATCCCTGGAGGGCATGTTCATTTGTCTTTGCAGGACCTAGCTGGTGGACAATTTTGGGTGAACAAGCCTAGCTTGGACTTCCATGGGGCTAGAAGACCACAGGTTGGATGCCAAGGGCCCACATGCCAGATGAGAGAGAGATGAATTGGATGGCCTTGATGATGAATTAGACGACCTAGCCCACCCACTGCTTGCTGAACAATTTGGCTAGGAGGGGAAAAACGTCCCACTTTGAGCATGACATCATGATATTGGGGTCTAGGGCTTGGTGGTGAGGTGCCACTCATTTGCACTTGGAAGTTTTGAGGAGAAGAGGGTCTTCACCATGATGAGATCACCTAGATGCTTGAAACATGGCCTTGGGAGGCCCTTCCTTGCTTCTCCAACTCCAACGACCTCCTCAAAGTGGAAAAAGGTCCCTTGAAGGGGTGATGTCATCCTAGATTAGGGTTTAATTTGTGAAAAATATGAAATTTTAAGTGAATTGTTTAATATTATTGTGTTAAGGGAGAAAGATTAGGGTTGTTGACCCCTAATATTGTGTTTTACTCCTTATTTTTTGGACAAGCTATGTTAGCTAATTTTTGTATAAATATAGATCATAAGATATCTTTTTAAATCACAATTCTCCCTCTTGTGAGAGGCTTGGTTTGAACTTTTCAGCCTCCTTATCTCTTTTAGCTCTTGTGCACTTGTGTAAGGCTATGGTTGCGAATGGTTAATGGAAGAAGTGATGCGTTAGCCTTGGAAGGTTATTTTCTAGCTCTTGTGGTGGATTGTCTTAGCATCTCTCTTAAACTTGGTATGGTTTTTACTCTCTTGCTATCATTTTATTCAAGTCAAGTATTGTTATGCTAGGAGCTAGGTGGGAATTATAAGGGAATACACCCCCACCATAGTCTTCACCATTTTATTTACTTCATCTCATTGATCAAGGATTTGCTAAGAGAAGTATAAGGGCATACACCCTCTTAGCTTAAACCCTAGCTTAGAGAAACTTGCCTTGGGGAGTAAAAGGGCTTACACCCCCAAGGAGGTAGCTTCTCTAATCTCCTTGTGACTCCAATAACCCAATATTAAAGGCACTAGTCTTTGATTTGTTGCATTGGAGAAATAAAATATTGCATTGGGAAATGTTAATTTCGGTCATTTTTACTTCTTGCAAAGTGGATTTTTTTCCTTGTGCCTTGGGAACCTCACAACCACTAGGGCATTCTCATATAAGGCATAATTATTGCCGCTGTTACAAAATTGTATCTTTAGCCATTAGAGCTGCATAAACCCTAACCTATTTTCTCTAATAACTCTCTTATCAACCATTGTTTTTTTGCTCAAAGTTAGCACACTTACTCTCCTTGTCCTAGCGCACCTTTTGGCAAAGTTTGAGGGGATTCCAGTGGATGATTTTTTGTTCTAATACATTGAATGTTACATCCATAAGGCTGATATAATTTTCTGCATAAAATTGTTTACAACAACGTTATCTTTTGTGCTAGAATTTTGGCTTTTCATCTTGAGTTTAGCTAGTCTTTCTCTTGTATTTTCCACTTGATCTCTAGCACTTATTGAGCAACTTATAATATCATTTATTTGCTGATATATACTGTTACCTAATGCTGCAAATTATGGACAACGAGCTTAACTTGCTGATCCAACTAACATATATTGTTTCAAAGTGTCTTTTCTTGTGTCTCGGGCAGGTACAATCATCCGAAGAAGCACTATACCTATGGGGCAACCATTACTTAACTTGCAAGGCATCTCTCCCTACCTTCCTTTCCATTTAGACTTGACCTCTAGGGGTTTATTTTCTACTTCCCTCCATATTTGTCTCAATACCCCTAGGGTCACCAAGATCGCCTCCCTAGAGTGACCTAGTCACCCTTGAAGTGCGATACCTACATCGAGGTGACATTGGGTGTAGGATTCCCAAGTTGTAGCACTTGTTCCATGGTTGGGTCAGGTTTTTTCCAACCTACAACTTGCGCTATAACATTACCAATATGATATATAAACTACCATAGATATTCCATTGAAATAATTTTTCACAATAGAGAAGAAAACCCAATACAGGAGAAAACCCAACTAGAAGGTGAGGCCTATGCTCCACTCTCTTTTCTTCGATTATGAAAATGAAAATACAAAGAAATGGACACTCACTATCGAGTTTCCTGTGACTTTATGGCCTAAATGGATACTACAAAATATTATTCCTACCTTTGTTATTCTCTTAAATCCCACTACTTGGATGCTCTGCTCAACTATGGAACAAGTACAATACAAAATAATGGAACCACTTCTCTTCCTAGTGGCCCAATATTTAACATAAACTGATAACCATCTGGGGTTAGGTTTTTTACATCCTCAATTCTCAATTAAAGGTAAGGTTTTGGACCTTCTAGAATCTTCTTAAAAGTCTAAATGTGGCTATCCCCACATGTATGAGTAATGGGGGCTGACGTGGCATCTATTTGTACCATGGTGGTCAACAAGGTAGGTCAACTTGCAAGAGGCATTAATTTTGCATATGAGCTTCGATTAAGGTAATTTTTGCATTGTTGGAAAGGTATCAATGTATAGAACAACGTCATGGGGTTGACATCCATGTTTTCAACATTTTAACCCCCCAAAAGGCCATTTGATGCCTCAAAATGGCTCTGGAAGGTTTCAGACCCCAAATCTCCAAACTAGGACCTACCATTAAAATGGGCCTTGCAAGCCAATTCCTCCAATTTTTCCATCTAGAAAGTAATAAGATAGATGAAAAATTGTATAATGATCCATTTCGGATCATACCTCTCCATTTAGGGAGGCTTTTGGTCCCCAAAATATTTTACTAGATGAGGTGAGAAAATTTTTCTTCTACCTTCTCCCTGGATTACCATTTTTCCTTGCCTACAAGTTGTCCTTTCAACCTAATTTGCCAAAGGTCATCCTAGCCCTGTCTAGTAGTTATGGGCTTCTTTTTCAATATTGTATCTTCTGCCAACTCTTCATGAGCTTCTGGTGTGGAAGGTAGGACCTACTCCTTAGTTTCCTGATGCAACATGGAAGGCTCATAGAGTTTGAGATTCTCCACATTCACTACTGAGTAAATGCACATGTATGGGGGTAGGCTGAGTTTGTAGGCATTATCACCCACCTTCTCCAATACCTCAAAAGTGCCATACCACAAATCCTTGATCTACTTACAAGGACCTTGTAGTCTTTCCCTATTCAATTGTAATCAAACTCTATCTCCCACTTGATTTTTATATTTTGTGTTGATCATGTCAATCCTTGTACCTTTCTTGTGACTTCTTCAACATCTCTTGTACTTGCAAATTTCCATCCGAAGTCTTTGGATGATTTTGATTGTAACACCTCAAAAGCCTTACCAACATCTTGTTGACTACTTTTTTTTTCCCATCTGTCTGTGGATGGAATGTTGTAGATCTCTTAAACTTCGTGTCCAGCTTCTCCTAAAGTGTAGTCCAAAAGGAACTAAGCAATCTGGTATCCCTATCTGATATGGTGATCCTTGGTATCCCATGGTGCACTTAAACCTATTCAAAGAACATGCTTTCTGCTTCTTGTCCTTTGATGGTCTTTTTACAAGGCATAAGAATACACATCTTACTGAACCTGTCAAATACTACAAATAGATAGTCATGTCCCTTCTTGGTTGTTGGCCATCCACTACAAAAATCCATGGAAATGATTTCCTAAGGTCGAATGGATATAGGTAAGGGATGGTATAGATGTTGCTTCCTATTGCTAGGCTTGTTGGTACAATAAAGCATACATCCTTTAATATATTGAGTTGCATCTTCTTGCATTCTAGAACAATACACATACATTTGTAAGTTAGCAATTGTCTTCCCAACACCAAAATATCTTGCAACCTTGGAGGTGTGAGCCTCTCTAATAAGCTGTAATATTTCACCTTTAGGAACACAAAGCTTGTCTAGCTTGTAGAGTAACCCATTCTGGAGATGATAGTTAGCCTTGTCGTCACATTCTTCTACATGAATTTGGCCCTGTAGATGTTGAAACACCTCTCTAAAGTATTCATGTTATGTGTATGCCTCTTTGTTTGCATCATGGGTAAACGATTCCATGTGCATAAGAGTTCCCAAAGCCATAAGATTAGATGTGGTTGGCCTTGAAATCATGTCTTCCAACTTATTAGTGTTTCCCTTCTTATACTGGATGATTAGATGAAACTATTGCAAAAACCCCATCCACTTGTAATGTCTGGTTTGTTGAATCTTACTTTGGGCCTACAGATACTACAATCAGTGGTGATTAGTGTGAATAATAGTTTCCTTGCCCATCAAATAGTGCTTCCACTTCTTAACAACATGAACCAATGCATACATTTCCTTATCATATGTAGGGTAGTTCAAGGCTCCCCCATGAAACATCTTAGAATGATATTATACCAACTTACCTCCTTGCATAAAAATTGCTCCCATAGCATACCCACTTTCATTTTTGTCCACTTTGAAAGGCTTCTGCAAGTTAGGCAATGTGAGAAATGGTCCTTGACTTATCTTTCATTTTAGCTTGTCGAAAGATTTTTGTTGATTCTTTCCCATCTAGAAACTCTTACCACTAGTTGTTTTGGCATGGAGTGGCACAAACATTGCTAAAAAGGATGCTATAAACTTTCGCAGGTACTATGCTGCCCCAATAAATCTCCTAAATTCAGTGACATTAGTAGGAACATGCTACTTCATGATGGCCTCCAACTCTGTGGGATCTGTCTTGACTTCCCCTTCATTGATCACATACCCCAAATACACCAATGACTATTGAGAAAACTCACAGTTCTTGAGGTTTTCCAACAACTGATGCTTTTTTAGAGTCTCTAACACCTTCATGAGATGTGACATGTGATCCTCCCAAGCAGAGCTATAAACCAATATGGCATCTAAGTACACTATTACAAATGAATCTAAATAGGGATGCAACACATCATTCATCAAACACATAAATGTAGTCGATGCATTACATAAACCAAAAGGCACAACCAATCATTCATATAG
>JZKD02S1773168.1:0-10839 GCA_000966675.3 Picea glauca | reverse complement strand
GACCCCCTCATACAAACAGGTAGTGGTGGACAGAGGAAAAGTGCCAAGCAGCGAATTTTTCAAGGCACCAGAGATAGGAACCTCGGGATCAGAACCAGGGAAGCATCAAGAAAGAAGTGGTGAAAAAAATGAGACCATGGAGGAAGTCGCTAAGGAAGCTCAGAAAGAGGCGCAAGAGACTGTGAAGGCTAACGGGACGGAGGGGTGCAACCCCTGCAAGCCCAAAATAGCAATGATACCCAAGGTGGTACTGGAGGACCCACAAAAGCAACTCTACATGGACCAGATGAAGACACATGCGCTCATATGCACATTTATGGGGTTATGGCCCACGGAAAGAACTCTGCGCAACTAGATTAAATATCACTGGAAGCCTAATGGAGAAGTGGAGCTCCACCTCGGCTCGAAGGGTTTCTTCACAGCCGTCTTTATCAACCTAAAAGATAGGGACAGAGTCTTCGAGGGAGGTCCATATTTCCACGCCTCAGAGGGACTCTACATGCAACCCTGGAAAGAAAACTTCTCCCCGGAGAAAAAAACTTTCAAAAAGGTACCAGTCTAGCTAAGATTCTATTCCCTACCCTTAGACTATTGGTTTCCCTCTACCTTTGAAGCTATAAGAAACAAACTGGGGAAATATGTGAAGACCTCAGAAGCTACCCTAAAAGGAAGATACACATCATACACAAGAATTTGCATAGAGATGGACATTTTTGGAGCACTCCCAGAAGCCATAAGTCTGGAATTCAGGGATGAGGAATGGATCCAAAACATAGATTATGAACAGATCCCCTTTAGATGCAGAAGATGCCATGAACATGGAAATTTGATCAGAGAGTGCCCTCTAAACAAAAAGCAGAAAGTGGCAAATCCCAAAACTCAGCAAGACGAGGAAGGGTTTATAACTCTGAACCCCAAGAACAGAGCTAATAAAAATAAAAATAAAACCTTAGCAGGAAATACCCAGGAGACCCGGAGTACAATGGAAGGAAGGGACCAAACAAACAAAGGGACAGAAGAAGACAAGGACTCGGAAAAATCTCCAGAAGTCAAAGACCAAGCAACAAAATAGCCCACCCAATAGTCAAACAATACAATAGCTCAAGGGAGTTGCGCAACCCCGAGGGACAGAGAAACAAAGGATGACAACACCGCCATGCAAGATGCAGAGGGAGATGCAGAAATGACCCTGAGCGAAGTAGGTATAGAAGACCCTAATCTCAGAGACCTGGTGGAAAGGGAAGGAATAGACCTTCTGCACATCTTAGAACAATGGAAAAGACAGGGAGTTAGCAACGTACCAACAGAGCAACTCGACCGCATCCAATACATGTTCCTCCTACGGGAGGAATCCAAAGCTAGAGGACAAAAATGCACACACGAGGAGATAGGACACCTAGGAGTGAAAGTTAGTGAGGGACAATCACGGCTATCACCCAAACAAACAAGGAGGGAAAAAGGCAGGAAATCAAACAGCGTAGCACTGCAGGAGATGGGAGTGCTATTGATAAACTCGGGTAAGATCAAGAAAATATTTCCCCACTCTCCCCCACATGTTTAAATGAAGTTTATAACTTGTAATATAAGAGGCCTAAACAGCCCAAGAAAATAAAGAATCCTTAGGAATAAACTAAAGCAGGAGCAACCGAATCTCTGTTTTATTCAAGAGACGAAATGTACTACAGACATAATGGAATCAATCAGTAAACAACACTGGTGCAAGTACAAGATGGTAGCCATCGAATACCACCAAAGTTCAGGTGGCATACTCACGTTGTGGAACCCACAAATCCTAAATTTAATAGCAGTCAAAGCAACCAAGCACACCCTAACGGTGCACATGAAAATCATAGGAAACACTGAGGAGATTCTCTGCACAAATGTGTATGGGCCCCATGGGCTAGAGGAAAAGAAAGGAAAGATCTAAGACATAGAAAATATAAAAGGTCGAGCCACCAACCTCCATTGGATCCTTGCAGGGGACTTCAACATTATCACCTCCCTTGCGGAAAAGAAGGGTGGTATTAGAAGACTGGATCGGGATGCGGAGGAATTTTGAAATTTTATAGATAGATTGGAGATGGTATATCTCCAAACTAAGAATGGCCAGTTCACCTGGAACAATAAACGAAGAAACCAGTTTCAGGTAGCTACAAGACTTGACCAATTCCTTATATCAGAGTCAATCATTATGTAGGGGCTAACTTTAGATTGCAACATCCTACCCTGGGGTGGATCTGATCACTGGCCAGTGCAACTGGAAGTAGGCTTCCAAACAACACCTAAGAACAGACCCTTAAAATTCAAGAAATTATGGATTGATCACCCGACTTTCAAGGAAAAAATCAAACAGTGGTGGTGGGAGGATCAACCGGAGCAAGGGACTAGGATGTTCAAACTACACAAGAAACTTAAATACATCAAAAATAAACTCAAGGAATGGAACAAGGATATCTTCGGGAATATAAACACAGAGAAAAACAACATCGAAGAAAAAATGAAAAAACTACAAGAAAATTGCATGCAGGAAGGCTATATGGAGGACCAGAAAAAGGAAGAGCTCCAAATGACCCAAGAGTGGGAGGCGCGATGCCAATAGGAGGAAACACTCTGGCATCAGAATTCACGTATCTGGTGGCTAAAGGAAGGAGAGCAGAACACCAAGTTCTTCTATAGAACAACCATGGATAGAAGAGCCCATAACAA
This sequence comes from Picea glauca, assembly GCA_000966675.3. Lineage (NCBI taxonomy): Eukaryota > Viridiplantae > Streptophyta > Pinopsida > Pinales > Pinaceae > Picea > Picea glauca. The sequence continues at coordinate 8,133 of JZKD02S1773168.1, read as the reverse complement.
AATCTTGAAGATCAAGGACCAGGATGCAATCGAGCGCGAGTCACATCAGGAGATCGAAAGTGCTATGGTTAGACACTTCCACGGGATAGCCCAAGAACCGCATCAAGATAGAACGGAGGCTATTCAGAGGATAACCCAGCATATACCACGCTTGGTGACTGAGGAACAAAACATCTTCCAGAACAAACATATCTCCACAGAAGAGGTGGACCAAGCTCTCCAGGAAATGCCCAGTGGGAAAGCACCAGGTCCAGATGGCTTCACTGTGTATTTCTTCAAAGCCTACTGGGAAATCGTCAAACATGACATCTACAAGGTAGTAGAGGACTCTAGAAGGTCTGCCTCCATCCTTAAAGCACTAAACACAGCCATGATCACCCTAATCCCCAAAGAAAATGAAGCCAAAACCCCGGACCAGTACAGACCTATAGCACTTTGTAATGTGATATACAATATCATCTCCAAAGTCATAGAAAATAGATTGAAACCCCTCCTACCCTCACTGATCTCACAAAAATAGGCAGGCTTCGTGGAAGGTAAACAAATAATGGACAACATCATCCAGGGCCATGAGATCATTCACACCTTAAAACTCCAAAAAATGGGGGGAATGTTAATACAACTGGACCTAGCAAAAGCTTATGAAAAAATTAGCTGGCATTATATGATCAAGACCTTGGAAGCCTTCGATTTTACCCAGCACTGGATCAGTTGGATTGTCAGTTTAGTATCCACAACAAGCTACTCACTACTAATCAATGGAGCCCCAGCCAAACCTTTCTGGCCCATGAGATGGATCAGACAAGGAGATCCATTGTCTCCCTTCATGTTCATTCTGATGATGGAAGGCCTCAGCCGAAGAATAAAGAACACAATAGCAACTGGGGAAATAACAGGGCTCAAACCTTTCAAAAACTTCCCTACTTAAACTCACCAACAGTTTGTGGATGATACACTACTCCATGGCATACCCATGGTCAACGAAGCCAAAGCCTACAAAATAATCCTAGAAGATTTTGGGGAAGCCTTGGGCATTGAGATCAACCACTCCAAGTCGATGATCTTTTTCTTTAATACCAATCCAGCTATCCAAAGGAATTTGACTGATATTCTAGGATTTGAATGGAAAACACTTCCAACCAAGTATTTGGGGGTTCCTTTGACAAACAAAGTTTATAAGTTGTCAACTTGGGAAGGAGTAATAAACAGGTTACAGGAGCGGGTAAAAAACTGGATGTATAGATCCCTTAACCTAGCCGACAGATTGATCCTAACCAAGACGGTTTTACAAGCCATCCCAACCTTTATGATGTCAGTCTTCCCCACTCCACAGGGGATCCTACAGAAAATTAGAGCCATCCAGAGAGACTTCTTGTGGAGAGGTGCAGAAACAAAGAAAAAATGGGCCCTGGTGGCCTAGGAAAAAGTCTGCAGGCCAAAACGCATAAGAGGCTTGGGGCTACAAGATCCACAAACGAAAAACAATGCATATGGGGTGAAACTCTAGTGGCAGTGGGTCAAATAAACTACAACACCTTGGGTAAACTTATGGAAGGCAAAGTACGCACCGAACACCCGCGACCAGGACAGAATCCACTTTGGAGGAACGAAGGAAGGCTCAGTCATTTGTAACCTAGCCTGGCACAACAAAGCATGGATTCAGACACATAGGTTTTGGGAAATTAGGAATGGCAGAACAGCCAGATTATGGGAGGACGCTTGGCAGTAGGAACCAAAGATGGAAAACCAGGATAGAGGGATACTCCAACAAGACCTTATCACACAAGGAAAAATCAATGTCTATCAATACTAGCAACAGGGAACGGACTGCAACAAATGGTGAATATGGGACAAGATTAACCCTCAGAACACTGAGATACCCACAGCAACAATAAAAGAGGTGGAGGAGGAACTGGGCAGACGAAAAATAATAGTCACGGAAGGAGAGGACCAATTGAGGTGGGGCAAAAGGGACGGAGGGGAATTCAACTTAAAATAAGTCCGACACTATATGATGGACCTAGACTAAGATGACCTAGAGCAACACTAGGATAAGCTCTGGAACAGCCCCCAATGGTCAAAGATTAAGATCTTTCAGTGGCTAATATTACATAATCGCATCCTAACTTGGGATAACCTAAGGAAAAGAGGTTTCACCGATCCGTCAAGATGTCATCTTTGTCAAATTCAGGAAGAAACAACCAACCATCTCCTTGACGACTGTGCCTACACTGTGGAACTATGGGATTGGGCAGCAAGTATCTTCTGCCAGTCTGACAGGATCCGTGGTAACATTGCTGCAACAATCAAGATCTGGAGAGAAAACTATAGCGACCAAGAAAAGGTGAACCTCTGTTGGATCCTCACCCTAGGAATGATCATATGGTCAATATGGAAGGAAAGGAACCGGGGCATTTTCATAAACGAAAGCTAGCCATAAGGGAATATCAAGGAAACAATAACCTCCATGATACGTGAGACGATGATGAGCCGCAACTGCCAGGAGGGTAGAGTGCAACCCACGGATCAGGACTCCCGAGTCCTAGAGGCTTTCCAACTAACAGGTGGGCACAAACCCAATCCAAATAGGCAGTAGCCACAACTCTAGGTAGGTGAGCGCAACTGGAAACCGCCACCTTCGAGCTCCCTCAAGTTGAATTTCAACAGGGCGGTGAAAGACAACCTAGGAAGAACAGGTTTGGCAGGAGTAATCAGGGATAGTAAAGGGAACATCATACGACTGTACGCAGGAAGCTTGGGAAACTCAACCAATAATGCCGCAAAATTCGGAGCCCTGGAGACAGGCCTGGAGATTCTCATTCGGGAGGGGATGACGAACGCCATAGTGGAAGGAGACTCCACGCTAGTCAACAACACAGTGAGAAAACTCCAAAACGGTACCAGAATAGGTAAAATCCAGAGGCACTGGCATTTGGCCTACCTACTAAAAAAAAATCTAGGAGCAGTTATAGACATGGATCATTGTGGAGTTACACTGGGTGAGGAGGTCAGTAAATGGACTAGCGGACAGAATAGAAAACGAGGGGGTCAAGAACGAAGGTCCAGAACTGGACACAATCTGGTACAACATTCCGCAAGGTCAATTTTGGACAGATTGCATCCAACTTGTGGCAAAAGACTAGGACAACAGGAGTAGTATGGAAGATCATGGCAAGAATGGAAGCACAGCAGACACCGAAGGACACGTAGGTCCCAGATAGAAGTTGATGTCCCACCAATCAACAAGGTTATAAATGCAGATGCAGATCACACATCAGGCAAAGGTATGGTACCACGATCATGTCAATAGAAAGAAGTACAGAAGTTTCCCATTGGAAATCAGAAGAGATAACTCGCAGGTGGAAAAGGACGATGGACGACAGGTCACACTAGGACCAAGTAGGATCACACCTCACCTAAGTACCGAGATGGGATGGGGAAAGGGATGGCGTACAACAAGAAGGGCAAAGCATTGGCACAGGGATAACATCAAGGTCATCAAGCGCACATGCTCTGGAACAGAGGATTCTTACGGGTAGTACCACCTTGAAGAGCAGGACATGATTGCAAGGACGGGACCGCAACTGGGTTGGCTCCATAAAGGTAGGGACACCAAAACTTACCACAGAACGAGGCATTGCAATTACAGTGGCCACCTTACTTACCAGAAGGAGGTGAAGAGGAACAGGGAGAGAACCCAACGTAAGAACCACCACCTGCAAATGAAGATGGTACACATGAAGAAAACTAGTAGCAAGAGAGGCCCCCAGGAGAAGGAACCTCCACAGAGCGCCTGGCGGATGACAAGAATAGAACAGGTGGCCAGGGAAGCAAAGAGCACCTTCCTCACAAATACAAACACCAAGGGGAAGAAGATCATTAAAAGATGGGAGGGAAAAATCAACAATGCCCGTAGGGGCAAAGCCTGGTCAACACTAATCCAGGAAGCAGGGGGGATAAGGGATACCAGAGCCACACAACCGAGGTTAACCCTCTACCATAGGACGGTGTAGGAAGCTTGGAGGACTAAAATGGTGATAGGAAAGATGTGTGTGGACCGGGGGGAGACCAACAAGACAGAAACCAAAGAACAGAAGAAAGAGTGCACAGGAATTATCAACTGCCTTAGTAACCTGGAGGCGGGGGTAAAAGGGCTGGTGGAGGACCAGAAAAGACAACAAGGGAAACTGGAAAGGATGGAAGGGAAATTTCATCTCTATCTATGCTACATCCATCATATAGACATCACTCCAGCCGACAGAAATGGAACCCCAGCATGCATTAGAAAGCTACGTCTGGTGGAACAAAGGGAGGAGGACACAACATAACGAGAAGGGAATGAAGAGCACCCCATCAACCTCGACTAGCACAGGACCGTCCCAGATCATGTCTCTCAGAGTAGGAGTTAATCCCCCTATGTTTAGAAATTTTTTATTTCTTTTGATGAAGTTTTTAGACTGGATTATGGTAGCCTAGGTTGGTTTCCCGTGGTAGTGACCCAGGCAATTTTTGTTCATTCTCAGATATTACATTTCAGGAACCCCGGATCTGGTTTCTGTTCAGGCAGATCCTAGGAGCCCATGCAACAGTTTTGTACTATAACCTTATAATGTAATATAGATTCACACACTCATTTACAATATATATATATATATATATATATATATATATATATATATATATATATATATATATATAAGAATAGTGAATAAATCGGGCACTATGGTTATAAGAATAAAAACCAATAACACTCTCAACTACTCCTAACACCATGCCTCCCTAACCTACTTCCATATTCCATATCATATCCCTCCTCTGCTAGACTATACTAGAGTGTCAACCATATTGAACTCCAGATAGAACTCATAAGCAAAAGTGTCAACTACTTTGACCAAGCTTCCCCAACATGAAACTAGTAGTCATCATCACATGTCTAGGGGAGTGTGACTTAACAACATTCTCCCATGACTCCAGGTTTCGTAGGATATATGGTGGGAATTTTCTCCACCCCTCTTAATAGAAATAGGTTCAACACCCTATCATGGACCATACTGTGGCACTATGTTCTAGGAACTTCATCATCAAATATCCAGTTTCGGGAAATCATGCCAATTGAAAAAACTGCACTTGCCCAAATATCATAGCAATGCATTTGAACCAATATAAATTAACATAAAAATTATTCATATCATAACATGAACTCATGCATAATCATACATTATTAAGATGTGATTGCTTTTAAAACATATCATTAAACCTGGTATCCACGTACCAAGATCTTTCAATTAAATTTTACATGGTAGAAGTAGATCGCATAACAGCCATGATTAATAACATAATGGTAACCATTCATAATATTTGCATACACATAGGTCCACATGCCCAAAATTTGAAGTACCAATGTTTAATAATGTTCCATAGATAATAACCAAATGAAAATACAATAAGGCCATAAGTAAATTTAGATGCCTAGGTCAAAACGAGGTATTCCAATGCCTTCACACCCACTAACTTGATGCCTTTCTAGTTATGTCTTAAGAAGAGAAGTACACAAGTCTTATTTCTTGAGTTGATAAATTCCTCAGTTTGGTTAACACTCCTCAGATACCCTTGTGTGCATCAATGATTACGCTATGTCGGTTACCCTTCTCATGAAGATGGCATCCCTCATATACATATAAGGACTATGTAGTGTGCTTATATAACAAATACAAATAATTGAAGAGCAATATATGAAGAATTTAAATTGCAAGAAATAAAAGAGACAAAACCATAATATAGCACATACAGAAATATAACCCTTTATCGATAATCCAAAATATAAGCAATGTTCACTTACATCATCAAGAAGGAAACCTCCAAATGAGCAATGCTCCAATGTATTGATAATTCTTGACAAAACATTACATAGCTTTCTACCTTTATAAATAATTTCTCACTACCTTAACCTTAACACTAGTGGTCCCAACATCAATAAGTACCAACAACCTATTGGGCCATATTCCATAAGGATAACCCTTCATGTTAAATAACCACACGCCAACTACCTAATGGGCCTTATTCAAAGAGGATGGCCCATAAATCAATTAACTAACTCATAAGCACCCATAATTAACGAGATTAGGGTAGGATCCTAACATGCCCTCCCCCTCCAAAAGCAACATTTTCCTCGAGGTTGGAGATGTGGAAACTATTGTAAAATCATGGCTAGTTTTCAACTAGCATCTTAAGATTGTGTATCCTTCGACTGTATTAATACTTCCTAGATGATGTTCTAGCACAATAAACATTGTCTTTTGTCCAGTACTTCCCCTAACTATAACCAAATGGAACCCTCTTCATCAAGTTTAGGACGATGGTCTAAATGTGTCAATTTGGCCCAATTAATTTCTTCAAAGAATGATACATGAAATATTTAGTGGATCTTGAAGTGGGTAGGGACAACCAATCCATAAGTAACTTTCCCAATATGTGAGTGAATTTGATAGGGGACATAGAGCTTGGGTGCTAGCTTCTAGTGGCTCTTTTCCTTGAAAGATGTTTGTTTATATGGATAGATATAAAGAAACACCCAATCCCCTTTTGCAAAGCCACTCTAAGCAATGATAATTTTCTTGTAGCTACATTCTATTTTTATCCAAGAACATATTATCCTTAAGTGTATGGATAATATTATATCTTGCAATAAGAGTGATATCCACTTCCTAAATCTTAAATGTTCCTGGTCAATACAAGGCCACATATAGGGTTTTTTTTCCATAGACAGCTTCACAGGGTGACATTTTGTTAGAATCTTGTTAAGTGGTATTGTACCACCATTTTGCAATGGGAATATATTGGACCTGCTATCCCTATTGGTCCGATGCAAAACATCTCAAATAAATCTCCAAGCACTTATTGACCACCTCTATCTGACCATCTATTTGAGGGTGATACGTTGTGCTCATTTTGAGTTGGGTGCCCCATAGTTTAAACAAACCTACTAGAATTTGTTAGTGAGGGTAGGATCATGATATGACACAATTGAATTTTGCATGCCATGTTATTTAAAAAGGTGGTCCTTGAAGACTTATGCTATTATGGATGGCTTAAATATGTGTTGTAAGGAACAAAAGTGGGCATATTTGGAAAAGCAGTCAACAACCACCATGATGGCAGATTTGTTTCCTATTTTAGAAAGCCCAATGATAAAATCCATTCAAATTTCAACCCATATTGCAACGATCAAAAGTTGATGCCACACCTTGAGGGTCTTCAATGTTCACCCGTATTTTTTTGACATGTTCCACATTCAACTATGAATGGCATATTCCATTATTAATGCCATCCCAAAAGAATTAATGCTTAACCCATTCATATGCTTTCCAAAATTCGAAGTGACCCACGATGCAAGAAGAATGCAATTCTACTAAAAATGTGATTTTAAAGTAGAATTTTGCACCAAAAAGATATGACCTATATATATTAATTTGTTGTTTGCCAAGTATATCTTGTTAGGGGAGTTTGTATCCTCCCGTAGTTGTTGGAGGATTTGAATTATCTTGACATTAGTTATTCATTCATGGCATGCCTTTGCAATCCAATCTATCGTTGATAATGATAATGCGAATAGGGATCCTTCCTCCTCATATTTCTAAGACAAGGCATCGGCCACCACATTCTCCTTGCTCTTCTTGTAGTTAATATCATAATCATAACCTAATAGCTTGGTGACCCATTTTTGTTGTTCTAGTGAAAACAAATGTTGTTCCAAAAATTAATTAAAGCTATGACACTCTGCCTTGATCTAAAAACATTGTCCAATAAGGTAAGGGCACCATGTATCTACTACGTGAAGGATGGCCATTATTTATTTTCTATAGGTAGACTTGATCAAGATTTTATCACATGATTGTTTGCTGGTGAATGACAAGGGGCACCATACTTGCATGGATGTTGTCGCAATATCTTTTCCTAAGGCATCGCATTTTAGGATGAAAATCTTAATGAAGTTTGGCACTGTTAATGCCCGAGTAGTACACATAGCTTATTTAAGGCATGAAAGGCATGCTCAGTTTCATAATTTCATACAAAGGGATTATTTTTTAGCAAGGATGTTAATATACAATAATTCTACACAAATTTCCTATAGTA
>JZKD02S1773157.1:92434-106063 GCA_000966675.3 Picea glauca | reverse complement strand
CAAAACCCTAACCCAATGACCTGGATTAGTCCAAAACCCTAATTCCTTAATCGGAAATAGAAAACCATCGGCAAAAAACCATGTGCCGAAAAACCACCTAATATCATGTGGTCCCTGAAATATGTCATCCCGATAATATGTCGTCCCGGAAATATGTTGTCCCAGAAATATGTCGGCCCGGCGAAAACATGTCGGCTCGAAAAAAAAAATTCGGGGGCGCTGCCCCCGAACCCCCGCGTGGGGGGCTCCGCCCCTCTAACCCCCCTGTGCGCTCAGTGCAAGTGCTTAGAAACTACTACTCGTGCAAAGAATATAACACATACCCAACATTCCACTCGGCTTAGGAGTTACAAAAATGAAGTATGGGACGACATTGACAGTTTTTTCCTATATTTCAACATATCATTTATTCCAAGAGGATAAAATATTGTTGATTCTCTAGTTGTTTCAACAAGAAATTTTAGAGTCCCTTTGCCACCTAAACCTAGGTATGATGTAGAAGTGAGATATAGACCCTCTATACCTAACAATGTCAAGCATTGGAAAGTCTTTGAAGATGATCTTGGAATCAAAATATTCTTGGAAACTGTTGATGAGTTTTCAACATTACATATTGATCAAGATCCTGATCCTGAAATAAATCCTCATACTAGTGTGTTTCTGAACAAAATTTTTGACCATCATATTGTTCATTTGCCTAGCAATCACATTCCAAAAGGACTGGTTCCTTTGGAAATATTATTTGACAAAAATGATGTGGCAGCAAAGGGTAAAATCTCAAATGGTGATGTTGGTGTGGCTGAGTGCAACATTGGCACTAAGAAGGAGCCAAAGTTTGTCAAATTGTCAAGTAGCTTGACAAGAAAGCAGAGGGCCGAGTATGTTGATTTATTAAAGGAATTTTCTGATGTTTTTTCTTGGACCTATGAAGACCTCAGAACATATGACACAACTGTCATTGAGCATAAGATTCCATTGAAAGAGGAGGCCAAACTGTTTAGGTAGAAATTAAGACAGATAAACCTTATGCTACTGCCTATCATGGAAAGAGAGGTAAAGAAGCTACTGGATGCCCAAAATATCTTAACCTTAAGATATTTAGAGTGGGTGGCCAACCTGGTCCCGGTAAGGAAGAAGAGTGTGGAAATTAGAATTTGTGTCGATTTCAGAAACCTGAACAGGAGCTCAAAGAAATACAACTACCCCTTGCCGAAAATGGAACACATATTACAAAGGGTAACTAGATCATCAAGTATATCCATGATTGATGGATTTTTTTGGCTACAATTATATCTTGGTCCTACCTAAGGACATAGAAAAATTGGCCTTCACCACTCCTTGGGGTACGTTCATGCATGCCAAAAATCCCTTTGGATTGATGAACACAGGGGCGACCTTTTAGCGAGCCATGGATATAGCTTTCATTAGAGAAAGGGACAAGTTCGTGGTCATCTATATGGATGACATTATAGTTTTCTTGAGGTCTGACTGAGAGCACTGTGAGCATTTGAGAAGGGTGTTCCTGAAATGCAGAAAGTTTGGTCTCTCCTTAAATCCCAAAAAATCTTTGTTTTCCATGAAGGAGGGAAATTTGTTGGGCCACATAGTATTAGTTGAAGGAGTCAATATTGATCCCAGCCGAGTTGAAGCAATTCAAACCTTGTCACTCCCAATATCTAAGAAAGAAGTCCAATATTTCCTTGGAAAAATTAATTTTCTGAGGAGGTTTATTTCCAATTTTGTTGAGATGGCAAAGCTTAAAATAGCCATGTTGAGGAAGGGAAATGAANTGTAGTCATATTAGGTCCTATGGTAGAATACAGAGATGATTCAACCCCTCCCTTCTACACATCCCTGAACATACATGACAAGGTGATGCACAACTATCTAATGGATTCAGGGGCTTCCCATAATCTCATGCCCAAAACTATCATGGAAGAATTAGGACTGGAAGTCACAAAGGATTATCATGATTTGTATTCTTTTGACTTGAGGAGAGTGCAATGTATTGGTCTCATCAAATATCTAGTGGTAACCTTGTTTTAGCTTCCCATGAAAAGTGTGGTCATGGATATCATGGTGGCTGATGTTCCTCCCAAGTTTGGCATGTTGTTGTCAACATCTTGGATAAAAAGACTTGGGGGAACCTTGCATATGGACCTCACATATGCTACCATTCTAGTCTTTAGAGATGAGCATAGGAGACTGTATAGAGAAGCTCAATTGACCTACATTATCAATGATGAAGATGATACTACCAATCATCCTATCTTCTCCTTTCATAATGATTTGGGTTCCAGTATGCTGCGACTCACTGACGCTCCTAAGCCCCCTCTTGAAATAAGAAAGCCTATTTCTCTCTATGAATATTCTCCTCCAATTACCTATGTTTGGAAAATTTTCTTTGATGGAGCTTCTTCTAAAGAAGGTGTTGGTGTTGGGGTAGTTTGTGTTTCCCCTGCTCAAGAAACCACATCTTTTTCGTACAAGTTAGAATTTGAAGCTACCAATAATGTGGCAAAGTATGAAGATATTTTTTGGGGCTTAAGGGTTGCAAAGGACATGGGAATTGAAGAAATATCTGTGTTTGGAGATGTTGAAATTATTATCTAGTAGATTAGAAACATTTATCAGGCCAAACACACTCGGCTTAGGAGTTACAGAAATGAAGTATGGGACCACATTGACAGTTTTTTCCTAGATTTCAACATATCATTTATTCTAAGAGGAGAAAATTGTAAATTATAACCTTGTACAATATCTACTGCATATCGATATTCAGAAAAGAACAGAAAAGATACAATGGCAAATACAAACATTACACAGAGATTTTTCACCTGGAAATCCAAACCGGGAAAACCAGCATATATTATATTCATACATTGTTTACAATACAATATACATATAGGAGCCAGCAGCATCCAAAACCCTAACCCAATGACCTGGATTAGTCCAAAACCCTAATTCCTTAATCGGAAATAGAAAACCATCGGCAAAAAACCATGTGCCGAAAAACCACCTAATATCATGTGGTCCCGGAAATATGTCATCCTGGTAATATGTCGTCCCGAAAATATGTCGTCCCGGAAATATGTCGGCCCGGCGAAAACATGTCAGCTCGAAAAAAAAAAATCAGGGGCGCTGCCCCCGAACCCCCGCGTGGGGGGCTCCGCCCCTCTAACCCCCCTGTGCGCTCGACGCAAGTGCTCATAAACTACTACTCGTGCAAAAAATATAACACATACCCAACATTCCACTCGGCTTAGGAGTTACAAAAATGAAGTATGGGACCACATTGACAGTTTTTTCCTATATTTCAACATATCATTTATTCCAAGAGGATAAAATATTGTTGATTCTCTAGTTGTTTCAACAAGAAATTTTAGAGTCCCTCTGCCACCTAAACCTAGGTATGATGTAGAAGTGAGATATAGACCCTCTATACCTAACAATGTCAAGCATTGGAAAGTCTTTGAAGATGATCTTGGAATCAAAATATTCCTGGAAACTGTTGAGTTTTCAACATTACATATTGATCAAGATCCTGATCCTGAAATAAATCCTCATACTAGTGTGTTTCTGAACAAAATTTTTGACCATCATATTGTTCATTTGCCTAGCAATCACATTCCAAAAGGACTGGTTCCTTTGGAAATATTATTTGACAAAAATGATGTGGCAGCAAAGGGTAAAATCTCAAATGGTGATGTTGGTGTGGCTGAGTGCAACATTGGCACTAAGAAGGAGCCAAAGTTTGTCAAATTGTCAAGTAGCTTGACAAGAAAGCAGAGGGCCGAGTATGTTGATTTATTAAAGGAATTTTCTGATGTTTTTTCTTGGACCTATGAAGACCTCAGAACATATGACACAACTGTCATTGAGCATAAGATTCCATTGAAAGAGGAGGCCAAACTGTTTAGGTAGAAATTAAGACAGATAAACCTTATGCTACTGCCTATCATGGAAAGAGAGGTAAAGAAGCTACTGGATGCCCAAAATATCTTAACCTTAAGATATTTAGAGTGGGTGGCCAACCTGGTCCCGGTAAGGAAGAAGAGTGTGGAAATTAGAATTTGTGTCGATTTCAGAAACCTGAACAGGAGCTCAAAGAAATACAACTACCCCTTGCCGAAAATGGAACACATATTACAAAGGGTAACTAGATCATCAAGTATATCCATGATTGATGGATTTTTTTGGCTACAATTATATCTTGGTCCTACCTAAGGACATAGAAAAATTGGCCTTCACCACTCCTTGGGGTACGTTCATGCATGCCAAAAATCCCTTTGGATTGATGAACACAGGGGCGACCTTTTAGCGAGCCATGGATATAGCTTTCATTAGAGAAAGGGACAAGTTCGTGGTCATCTATATGGATGACATTATAGTTTTCTTGAGGTCTGACTGAGAGCACTGTGAGCATTTGAGAAGGGTGTTCCTGAAATGCAGAAAGTTTGGTCTCTCCTTAAATCCCAAAAAATCTTTGTTTTCCATGAAGGAGGGAAATTTGTTGGGCCACATAGTATTAGTTGAAGGAGTCAATATTGATCCCAGCCGAGTTGAAGCAATTCAAACCTTGTCACTCCCAATATCTAAGAAAGAAGTCCAATATTTCCTTGGAAAAATTAATTTTCTGAGGAGGTTTATTTCCAATTTTGTTGAGATGGCAAAGCTTAAAATAGCCATGTTGAGGAAGGGAAATGAAGTTAAATGGACTATTGAGTCTCGAAATTCCTTTGATATGATAAATAAGGCCTTGACTGAGGCACCCGTTCTTATCAGTCCTGATTACTCAAAGGATTTCTTTATTTTCTCATTTTCTTCATTTGATACTATAGCGGTTGTTTTGTTACAGAGGAATGTTGAAGGGTTGGAGAAGCCCATATCCTTTCTCAGTCGGGCATTGGGAGATGCTAAGGTAAAATATGACATGATGGAAAAGCAGGCCTGTGCTTTGGTTAAATATCTCAAAGATTTCAGAGTCTATGTCATGCAATCAAAAATCACTCGATATGTCCCTTCAACTGTTGTGAAGGAAATTCTCATTCAGTCGAACATAGATGGAAGGAGGAGTCGATGGATTTCCAAAATCCTCAAATTTTACCTAGAGATAAATCCCACCAAATTGATTAAAGGTCAAGGTTTAGCTAGAATTCTAGATGAATCTAATTGTAAAGCCTTGGGGATAAGATTCATCAACGAATGCTCAGAAAATCAGCAGGCTGAACCATATGATGCAAATGCTCAGGAAGAACCCCCATTAAAAGGATACCCTTGGTACAAGTATGTCATATATTTTCTACAAGAGTTTCACCCCCCCACCCGATGGCATGCAAAGGAAAATGAAAGAGATTTAAAGATCAAAGCCATTAAATACTGCCTTGTTGGTAAAAAATTATATTGGAAAGACCCCCTGGGGGTAATTCTGAGATGTTTATAACCACACGAAGCACAAAGGATTATGTCAGAATTTCATGACAGTTCATGTGGGGGGCATCACTTCTAGAAAGAGATGGCTCATAATATTCTCAGGGATGGTAATTTTTGGCCCACTCTATTCACTAATGTTTTCACAAAAGTCAGAGCGTATACTAAATGTCAGAAATTCTCAGGAAAGAAGCAGTTAAAGACCCTACCATTGAAACCTGTCATTGTTTTAGGGATCTTCTAGTAGTGGGGCCTAGACTTCATTGGGGAGATTCATCCTGCATCCATTGGTCAACATAGATGGATCCTAATGGCCACATATTATTTTACCAAGTGTATAGAAGCTATCCCCATAAGGACCATGTACCACAAGGTAATAATCAACTTCCTGGAGGATATCATAGAAAGGTTTGGATTTTCGAGCAGAATTGTCACTGATAATGATGCATATTTCAAAGATGAACCATTGATCTAATTCTATGATCAGTTCAAAATTGCACTGATCCACTCTACCCCCTACTATCCATAAGGAAATGGCTTAGCAGAGTCCTCTAACAAAAGCCTCATCAAAATCATCAAAAGACTATTAGAGGACAATAAGAAAGCATGGTATTCAAAGCTCAAATTTGCTTTGTGGGCTGATAGAGTGATAGCTAAATGGTCCCTGGGCATCTCTTCTTTCTAGCTTGTATATGGCACTGAAGCAACTTTTCCCTCTTAGCTCACCTTGCTAGTAGCAAAGTTCTTCCAAGACTGTCAGGAAGAGCCCGATGATATGATCAGGAGGATTCATCATCTCGTAGAAGTACAATAGATGAGAGAGAAAGTGATGGACAGAGCACATGACCGTCAGCAGAAAATAAAGCAGGCCTTTGACAGGGAGAGCAGAAAAAAGGATTTTCGATTGGGAGAGCTACTGCTCAAATGGGATGCGCCCAGACAAGACAAGGGAAAGCATGGTAAATTTGAGGCCCTTTGGATTGTACCCTTCAATATTTATGATACATTTCCAAATAATACTTATAGGTTGTAGAATCTGGAGGGTGGTGAAGTTTTTGTTGACCCTGTAAATGAGCACTTCTTGAAAAGATATTTTGTTTAAAAGACATAGTTGACATCCCACCATTGTAAATATCGTTCCTATTTTATGTTTATTCTTTTTTTAAATAGGAGAATCCACAAACCAAAGAAAGGCACTGGAGTTGCATGTTATTGGTAGTTCGCAGGGTGCATGCCATCCCCCATGGAGCCAAATTTTAGTGATTAATCTTTTCATCTTCTGGTGGATGGTGATTTTTCCCTAGGTATGTGATTTTGCCTGTCTTTTCCCCCCTTTTGTGGAGACCCGAACAGAGATTTATCCTCTCGACGTATATTTTCCTTTGTTGTTTTCTTTCATCCTTTGGTCGACTGGTTTTCCTTGTCAAAGTTTTCCTGAGAGATATCAGCCCTGAGCTTTTCTGTTCCCCCTATGGTTGATTTTTTCTTTTTTTGCCTATATTACCGAGTCTTTGTTTTTTTCCAAGTCCTAGCCATGTCATCCAAGTCTTCATTATTGTAGGTCGCAACACTGAGAGTGGTCTTATATGGAATCAAGCGAGCACGATAATCAAGATTTCAAATGTTGAGAGATTATGCATCAAGGATTGCGAAATCCCGATTCGTGAAGGGGAAGATCTAGGTTGTCCATTTGTGAGAAGAAGAGGGTCGTTGATTTGACTTCAACGATTTCAGGAATCGAGAGTTTGGGGTTCTCATCACCAAGTCCACCCATATCCTGAAGACCCAAAATGTGAAATCCTAATTTCATGATTTCACGAATCAAAGGTTTCTCAGGAGCAACATCTCTTTCTCCCGAAACAGGAAATCGTGAAAGCTCCTAGAAATTGGGGCCAAAGTCCTAGCACCCGACCACAAAGGAAGAAGGTCAATAAAAGGGGCTAGCACTCATCACATAGTTGAAATTTCGTAGTGTCAAGGAAATGATCATGGCCATCCATTTTGAAGCCAGTCTGACTGTCGATCTCAGTGATCATTTCACGATTTTGGGCATCATGATATTGAAGCGAAGTTGGGGTGAAAACTCTCAAAATGAGAAACCTCGAAACATCATGTGGTACAAACATGAGGTCATGACCCGTAGTCACATGGGGCAGTTGAAAAGAGCCATGAGAAAGGGGTCTAGAGTGTTTGTATTAACAGTAGAGGAAGGCAACATGGTTTCAAGGTGCCAAGTTTAACTCAGTAAGTTAGGAGCGTCAACTAAGAGAATTCATGGACAAAAGGGCTCCTCCCGATCCCAATAAGGGTAGTTAATGAAGACAAATAAGGTGGTTTAAATGTTGTTTCAACCATAAATAGGAATCATGGAAGCACTGGTTGTGGAGGCGGGTTGTCTGCCCAAGGTCACCCTATCATGAAATTTTCCTGCAAAACCCATACTATCTTAGATTTGTGTCTGACAAAGGAAATCTTGTGTAGTCTGACAGAAGGAGAAGAAATGTAAAGCTCTGAATGTAGGGGTCCAATTTCTTCCTTGGGGGATGTTAGCAGTTCTAAGTATATATACTCATGTTTTATATTTTGTAAGTGTCGATGATTGAGCTAAGCTCCCGATTTGTAAAGTTTTAGAAAAGCCTTTGGTTCTCTAGTTATGATATTTATTTCAGACTTCTTGTTTAATGAAATTCATTTTCCTTTCATATTTGTGTAACTGTTGCGTTAAAACACTCGAGCATGGAGGATCCGGTCAAGGGTAGTTGTGTTTTTGTGATGGAGGTTTGATCACGGTGACATTACAACTAGTTTTAACCAGTTTCTTGTGTTCTCTTTTTCCTCTGATACTGAGAGCTCGGGCATGGATGATCCAGTCAAGTCATTGTGACTGTATTGTAATGTATGTTTGATTGCAGTACTGTCATAGCGATTTCAGTTTCTTGTAATTTTTAATACAAGAGGATCTTGTATTTGAAGCTTTTCCTCCTTAGGCTACTAGAATATCGGATGTCCATAGTAGACCATTTCATTCTCCTCACATTCTTCCCCCTACTAACCACCATACTTCAATTTACTGACTGAACTTAGATCAAGGCCTCACTTGCCTATGCATGCCAACCCAGCTTTCTAAGTTACAACGATATAATCTTGAGACTGTGTCCATTAGACCACCCTTAAATTTATCTATTGTGACATAAAAACGGATGGGTACTGGGCTTACCTATGCTGCACTCCAGAGGTTACTTCTAGTGCTAACATCATCAGTGTCTCAAAGAACTCGGTGATTCACTCCAAGATGATGCACATTCAAATAAAGAATCACTTTCTACAAGAACATGTTACAGAGAAGAACATCAGAGTTGAATATGTGGGCACAAAAGAACAAGTGGCAGAAATCTTTACAAAACCGCTTCCAAGGGAAGCCTTTGAATATCTACGTCAGAGACTCGGAGTAATTTCTACTCCAAAATGAATGATTTTGAATTCTTATCTTATATGTCTTAGATTTACACGAGGAAGCACCATAAAGAGAACAATTCACGTTGGGAGATCAGTTTCAGGAAGAGTTCAGTCAAGGGGAGTAGCCCCAGATGGAAAGATACATTTTCCATTCATTACAAAAGGGGAGATATTTATCAGATGCAAAGGTAAATTCTTGAAGAAATAGCACAGATTCATGGTTCCAAGGGGAGCTGTGGTCATAGAGGGAGCATAAGTGATATGACTTCAATATTGCATCAGAGTGTTGCGATCAATTCCAAAGGGGGATATTGTTGATTAATTGGGTTGGTTGTCATTGATGTCAACCCTTGAAGAAAGTCCACTAGTGAATTCTGGTAGCACAAAGGTTTGGGTAATGGACCCAAGTTTGTTTGATGGATAATGGTATGAGTTTTGATATATTTGTAGGTAAGACTATTCTAGATGAATAGTACATGTCATGCAATTTCCATTGATGTGGAAAATCAAATAAATCCTCATGGTTAGAAATTTATGGCCATGTCAAGTTGGAGAACCCTCATGAGTCATCTAGAAGCCCCAAAAGGTCAAACTAGTCAAAGTGGTTAGAAGTGGGTTATCCCTAAAATAAGGAAAGTGGGTTAAGATGGTTAGAAGGTAATTTAAATAATAAAGTGAAGTGATGAGTGTAATATATTTTGTATCCACTTTGAATTATATTACACTCATCACTTCACTTTATTATTTAAATTACCTTCTAACCATCTTAACCCACTTTCCTTATTTTAGGGCTAACCCACTTCTAACCACTTTTACTACTTTGACCTTTTGGGGCTCCTAGATGACTCATGAGGGTTCTACAACTTCACATGGCCATAAATTTCTAACCGTGAGGATTTATGTGACGTTCCATATAACAACGGAAATTGAATGACATGTACTATCCATCTAGAATAGTATTACCTGCAAATATATCAAAACTCATACCATTATCCATCAATCAAAATTGGGTCTATTACCCAAACCTTTGTGCTACCAGAATTCGCTACCGTACTTTCTTCAAGGGTTGACTTCAATGAAAACCAACTCAATTAATCAACAATATTCCCCTTTGGCATTGATGACAGCACTCTGATGCAATACTGAAGTCATATCACTCATTCTCCCTCTGTGACCATCGCTCCCCCTGGAACCATGCTTATGATCTCTTTCTCCAAGCATTTACCTTTGCCTTTGATAAATCTCTCCCCCTTTGTCATCAATGGAAAATGTATCTTTCCATCTGAGGCTAGTCCGCCTGACTAAACTCTTTGTGAAACTGATCTCCCAACCTGATTTTCCCTCTTTATGGTGCTTCCTCATGTAAATCTAATACATATAAGATAAGCATTCTGTGGTTTTCTCCGACTTTGGGTTTCCACGTAAAAACATTGGTGTACTATGTATGTGTATGATTTATCATTTTTTCATTTTTTATTTACTTAGAAACTATTGGATGATAATGCTACATTGATTTAATACTTGCATTTTATGGTTAAAAATGATTAAATTTATCTATTATTGATTCACCCCCCCTCTCAGTAATCCAACAAAAACATATCCCCTGACTCCACCCAGAATACCACTGCTCCAAATACCTGTACTACATGCATGGTCCTCCTACTAAGCTCCTTGTAGATACCTGAGTTAGAAACTATGAAGCTCATGAAAACATATTGTGCCCATATCGCATGCCAATGGTTCTGATCTGGATTTTATGAGCAGAATGAAATGAAAACAGATTATTAAAATATGCTTAACACAAAATAACCAAGATACAATAAAATTGGTTTTCTATTCTATTAGCACTAGAATTTACCTCAGATTGTGTTGAAGGTAATCCCAATAGCCATGATTTTATATGTCACAATCAATAATTTTAAAGAGGTCAAATGGGCGCAGACTCAAGATAATATTGTTTTAACTCAGAAAACTGGACCAACATGCACAAGCAGTTGAGGTCTTGATCAACTTCAATTAGTAAGTTGTAGTAAAGGTGAGTAGGAGGAAGAACTATTAAGGAGAATTTAGAGGTCTGCTATCGACATCAGGCCTTCCAATAGCCTATGGAGGAAAAACTTCAAACACAAGATCCTCTTTGAATTCAAAGTTTGAGGAACTTAAGAAAGTTAAAACAGGTTTGTAAAAAAACATACATCTCAATACAATCGTAGAAATCCATGTGAATCCTTCAATAATGGACACTTTAGTATCAAAGGAAAAGAATATGAAAGAGAGAGTTGAATTACATTAAACAAGAAGTCTCAAATCAAGTTACATAACCAGAAAACTAGTAGCTTCATCAAAAGTTTACAATACGGGAGCCTAGCTCAACCATCGTCCATAAAAAAATACCAAAAATGCATGCATATACTCAGAAAAATTCACCAGTACTGGCAGAGGTGTGCTTGAGTCATTACTTTCAAGGTTTTACATATGTGTACTCTCTGGTAGACTGTGCATGCATATCTTTGTTAGACATGAGATTTCTATCTAAACCCTCTTTGTCAGACTGCACATACAGTTCTCTATTAGACGCGAGCTCAGATCTGCCAGTCCTGTCTAAATTTCCATTTATGGAGGGAGATGATGTCTCAACCACCTCCTCTTCTTTTATTAACTACCTGTATCAGGATCAGAACGATCCTGAATCAACTTGGCATATGGAAAAGTGTTGAGCACACCCCTAAAATTCTTCCACTTGGATCTTCACTGGACGTTTGCAGGGAACACTAGAGGGTGGGTGTGGATGCTGATGATTAGGGGCTGGTGATATGATTGGTGCAAACTGGTGTTGTTGGGAAATAATACCCTATGAACTAGCAAGCTAGGGTTATACTTGCATGTAGATCATGACCTTAAAGAAATCCCTTTTAACATACCACCCCCAAAACCTAAAACCCTTCTTCACATACAAGCATGGAAAGGACCTACTAACCTTTTTACTGATGTTTCGTGTAGATCCTCCATTGTGCTTTGTTCGCTTGCTTGCACTGCTCCTTCCAAAGTTAACCTGCAATCAAGACAAAACACTATGCGTGCATGCTATTTTTCTACTTGAGGGTTAGATATTAAGCATAAATCGAATAAATCATATGTAACTCATGCATTGGGATGGGAAAAGTATTCTTTATTATTTTCAAGATGAATCAACTTACAATCAACATTGAGACCGACCATCATTCCTTGATCCTGATCCTAGGCTCCTCCTCTTCTTTGTCCTCCAACTGCTTTGTTTTAATTCTCCTTAAGCTTGAGGAAAGGCTAAAGGGTTGGGACAAATGGATTCGGCAATTGGGCATATTTTCTTTGCTATAATTTTCCTCCTCCAAATAGTACCCCTACCCCTTCTTTTATAGGCTAGAAGGAGCTAGGGTTTTGGATGAACTCTCGGCCATGCATGGCTGGGAGTTTTAGTTAACTAACCCATAGTTTTTTGTCCCGTCGGCAACTTTCCTATTTTTGTGCTTTGTTAGGTAAACGCGGGCTGTAGTAGGCCTGCTAGCATTCCAACGTGTGTAGCAGTATGCCTGCCAGCGTTCCAATGCATGTAGTAGTGGGTTAGGGCGCGTGTACCTTCACCCAAGAGGATTTTCAAAGAGGTTTTTCAGCAGATGTTTTGGCAATGAAGGGATATGAGTTGGCCTGATGCTAGGTAAGCATGTGTGGTGCAATTTAGGGTTATAACAGATGCCCCTAATGTGTGAGTTCAGAAGAGCATCTGATGGCCGAAAGACATTACCAATCTTTTACCAATCTGTAATGATATGATGAATGAGTGAGCCCAAGGATCAGGAATCAGGAGGTGTCATCTGCAAAAGAACAAATGTCTCACCGAGGCGGGCATACCCATGCTCGGGATAAAATAGAACCATGGCTACCAATCAAATACACTGTAGATCCATGTCAAATAAATATAAAGAGTAGCCACGAACAATACACAGTGGAGCTACATCTCAAAATTAGAAAGATATACATGTAATGTATCCATCTCTCAAAAGCTGATTCGGCCTGATGGTTGTACTTCAGAGCTAGAGCAACAACTTCAAAATCTTCTAAACTCAGGTAGGAGTGTAATATGAGTGTACGGTTGAACTACCCAGAGGTCTTCGACGACTCGTCGGTTATGGACTTGACAATATTGATGATCAGACTGAAGGCTTCAGTGATTTCGAACAAAGACTTGATTGGATTGTTCAGAATGGCCGGGTATGCGGACAAGAGACATATTGCAGAGGGGCTGACTCAGGCTTAGTGACCAACTTCCCTTGGAAAATAGCACAATAATTGATAAGACTCAGGTAGCATATATGTTAATCATAAGTCTACGAAGCAAGAGGCAACGCAAACTCTCCATATGTTTGGAAGAGTAACCAAATGGTGGAGGACAAAACTCTATATAGCGATCAAAGCTTCCTAAGGTCGTACTACATCCCATAGTTTGATGATCAAATGGATAGATGTGCTTTATCCAAGGGTGACTCATTATGTTGCCAATAAAGAAAATACTTTTCCCATCCTCTTTTTGGGGTATATTTGATTTTTTTGTTCTTTTTGATGAGTTGGAAAAAGAATAAAGGAATAGTTACGTTACAACGGAGGAACGAGTACAACAAACATACAAGCTCGATTCGAAAGGACAAGACTGATGTTCTGGGAAATGATACTTGGGAAAAATATTCCAGTGGCCAAAGGTGTTAAGAC
>JZKD02S1773146.1:82289-95713 GCA_000966675.3 Picea glauca | reverse complement strand
CAACACTCTCATACCTCCTTTGATTCATCCAAGGTGTCTCTCTTCTAAAATTACTTTGAGGTGTATGAGTAGCTTCTAGGTGTATTTCTTGAATTGATCTTCTAAATATTGTAGTATTTATTTAATTCTTTGAACATGAATAACCCGAGTCATACCTACTTTCCCTTTTTACAAATGAAGGACCTACATCAGGTTTCTTAGGAGTACTGATTTTTTCCTTGTTTTATCCAAGACCGAATTTGTCATTTGGTGATCTCTGACTATCCAAGATCTCATACAGGATCATGGAACTATTCAAGAACTTGATTTGGGTGTTTGAATTCTCAACCTTCTTTCTAATATTCACAACTTTTTCTTCCATCTTATGACATGATTCTTCTTCTACTTCTTCCATGGGATAAAGGTTAAGAGAGCATTCTTTTATTGTATCTAAGTCTTCTTATTTTCTTGCAGGGGAGGATTCAATATCAACATTATTATCTAACCTTATGCTTTTACTTATACACAGAGACTTGTCCTTATATCTAGTCATGTTCTTGGAACATCCACTGTCTAAATACCAGGGGTCTTTTTGTTTTTGAGTTGAAAGTACTAGACCGCATTTTTCACTATCTTTCTTTTTCCATGTGCTAGAATTTCTACCTAAGGGTTTAATCCTCAGACCTGCTTTGTAATTATTGAGATGGAAATGTGCAGCCTTGTGACTGAAGTTATGAAAGTTATAGCATTCAATATCATTTTTAAATAGGTCAAAGTGATTGGTGTAACGTTGTCTACTCATTGGCTATTCATTATTTCTTGACCTCCTCAGTTGCATGTCTCTAAAATTAATTTGACAATTTGCAATCTGTGGTTGTTTGCTACTTCACCGTATCATTCTTTGTTGTGGAAAATATTTATTCCTTGGGTGTCTTGATTTCTCATGTATAAATCTTAAGGAACAATTTACAACTTTGTGGCCAAAGTTAGAACAATAGAAACAATATCCATAGAAAAAATCTTTGTACCCAGAAAATGGTTGTCTTCTTTGAGCAGGTCGATTTCTTCCATGTTGATGATTTCCTTGAGAAGAGGCTATATTATTTATTTGGTCTACAGATTTAGTTCTGGCACCTTTTTCTTTACTCCTCCTTGGCAGCTGATTACCTTCCTTTGTTTCTACAGGTTTCATGTTGTCATTGGTTGTAGATTTGAAAAACTTGATGGATTCTTTGTTTCTTGGTTGACCACTACTTGATCCCTCTTCATAACCCAAACCAATTTTAAACTTTTGATTCCTTTTTTGATTCAGGATGGTGCCTAATCCTTCTGAGGATTTGATACTTGATAGATTTTGGTGATACAAGTTTTGAAACTTCTCCAACTATTTTCTAGTTTTAACTATTTCTTCTTCCAGAGCTTCAGGTATTGTCTTCTTCTCTGATAACTGATGTTTTAGAATGTCCTCTGAAGAGTGCCAAAGTGGCTGATCCATTCCCTTGCTCGATCAGTCCCACTCTTCCTCTGAAGAGTGCCAAAGTGGTCTATCCAAGTCCACCATTGGTTGATCTGATCCAATCATCGGTCGATCCTACTCCCCTTCTAGAGAGTAAACCTGATACTGCCCATGTTTTTCTCATTAATACAGACTCTACCATACCCAGGGGCATTCCTCCTTCTCCTGTGAAACCCCTTCCAAGAAATGAGGCCATCCTTTTTTATTGGGGTGTGCTAACTAGACCTCGTCTTCCCTCCCACATTCCTTTCCAGATTACAGTACAGGTTCATGGTCGGGATGCTCCTCAAACGCTGATAGATGAAGGTGCATCCATTAGTATTTTGTCTTATGTCGCTTGGTGTGCTTTGGATTGCTCGTAGCTTGCACTGGTTACACATAATCTGTTAGATTTTAACAGAAGAACTAGTCAAACTTTAGGGATCCCTCCTTAGTTTCTTATAGCTTTGGGAGGAAAAAATGTCTTTATCGATGTCATGGTAGTTCGAGACCCCTTGGATTTTTCTTTACTCCTTGGGCGGGATTATGTCTATGCCATGAAAACTATTGTATCCACCCTTTTCCGTGTGATATCTTTCCCTCGTGATGGAAGAATTGTGACTATTGATCAACTTTAATTCATCGTCCCCGACTGGGTTACCTCCCTAAGTAGTTCTTATATGCAGACAGTATCGCCACCGCCACATGTCAATTATGTGGCGTTCTCTTCCATGACCTCAACTTCCAATGATTTGGATCTGGTAGTTGACATGGTGATCTCTTTGGTAGGGCTATTGGAGCCTGATATCCTTACTCCTATCATGACCCTCGACATGTGTTCCTTCTCGAGTGATTATCTTCCATCCAATGAATATCTCTTGGAAGCCATGACCGAGTTTTGTCCATTGACATGGTACCCTTCCAGAGCATTATCCTCTTGGAATCCATGATCCGGATGCAACCACGAGCATAGTTTCTCTTCTCTGTGGAAATCTCGTTAAAAAATGAAATAATCACCTCTCTTGAACCTTCATTTCATCCACCTATATCATTTTTATCCATCTAGCACATAAATTGGTGACAACCTCAAAGTCAGTGAATGAATTGATGCTTGGGGGGCATGTCTCCAGCCTTTGATGATCATTCTGGAGCTAAGCCACCATATTTCAAGCTGGGGGCATACTGAGCTTAGTCTTTGTTCTTTCTCGTGCTCGTAAATACATGAGAATGAAATCGGGTAGACTTTTATCTCTTTTTTGGACCTGCATGGACACATGAAAAAGGAACCCCCCCGGAGTCATCTTTAAACTCTTTTCAAACTCTCTAAATATGAAAAGATTATCGAGTGATCTTGCTTCCTTTCACACTTGTTAAAAGGTTCGAAAGGGCATTTTTAGAGCGATAGTTTATCTCTTTTTCGGTCTCGTTAGACTACTGTATGAAAAAGGAACTGAGAGAGTTCTCTTTTAATTGTTTTTCCAAACTCTATAATCCTGAAAAACCTTCGAGTTTTCTGTCTTTGGACTTGCTAAAACACACATCGACAGGACCATATGGGATCGAACCCTTACTTCTTCCAGTTCGTTAAACAAAGGAAGAGGGACTTACCGAAGGTGAGTTATATCGATCATTTGTTATCCTCCTTGAGCTCGCTAAATTAAAAAGAGGTACTCGTCTATCTGGATGGGGGGGAATTTGAAAGAAGCAAGCCAAGCAGTCTCTTGAGAACATTACCAAGTAATTCTTAGAGTTGCCCTTGAACACGAACCTTTTTCATTTGCACGCATTATAATCCATTGAACCTTTGCACTGAGCCAATCCTTTGAGTTTCTTTCACTCCTTTGGGTCAGCTGACACAAGTCACAACATCCACTCCATCATCAATATTTGGCCCATGTCATGTTTTGCTATTGTGCCTTAGTGTTCAAGGGAAGTATCTACCTCTAGAATCATCCATCCCAAATATCTTGCCTCAAAACCCATGTCAGTCCATGTCCATTTGACCTACCAATTACATCTCTATGTCCATTTCGTGTCATTGATGGGGAATACATCAAGGCCCTCCTTCAATGAGCCTATTCCTATCGACTTCAACACATTATCCAAGAATTGGGCTTAGAAACCAGTTAGTACTTTGGGTCCTACATGCCTCAATGGCAGGCCTCCTCACGTATGACAGTGGGTTTACATCACTAACCTATGATCGGATGATTCCACGGATGTTCGACTGTAGCTCATCCATTCACATTCGTTGGAATGTACTAGGGTACCTTGGGAACCATTGACATTAATGGTGATCTCCCTCACACTTGTTAACGGTTTACATCATTGACCAGTAATCAAGTGGTTTCTTCCATGTTCAACATCAGGACATCTATTCACATGGCTATATTCGTACGACATCGGGATTCGTAAGAAGACCCTGGGTTGAGTGATCACTTTGATATGTACTTTGCCCAGGTTGCGATGGAGTTTCTCTTGAACAATGACACATATATTGTTACATAGATCCACTTTGTATTGGTCATGGCTATGTCTTGTCATCTCGTAGATCCACTGTGTATTCTTCACTGCTACGATCAGTTCATATCATAAGATTATAGATCCACAGTGTATTTTCAGTGGCTATACCTTTTTATCAATACAATTATGGATCCACAGTGTATTTTATGGCGGCCATATCTTGCAAGTCTTGATCATCCAAGCATAGGTATGCCTGCCTTGGGTTTGAAACATGTCATAATATTTTTTGGATGTTTGTGTGTAGCTTTTGTCAAGTTCTCTGCATCTATACCCTTTCTTGAAAGTCTACAAAGTATTTCAGTGTCAGTTTGCATATTCTAACTTCATACTTTGGTGGGAAATCTTTTACACATAAAAAATCCTCACTTTGGTAGTGTCATAAGTGTCGTCATTATAAGTGTCGCAAGTGTCACACTTTGCTCACAAGTGTCAAACAAAGAATGCTTCCATGATGCCTATGTTGTGCCTATAATGACATGAGAAGGACACTTGAAACACCTCAAACATTTGATTTGGAAGGGGAGAAATGACTCAGCAGTCTTACAAACCTTTTACCATCTGAAAGCACCTCAAAAACTGAGCTTTTGAAGGAGAGCACTCCCCTATACCTCTTATGGGAGCGCCGACGCTCCCCCTTACACTGTCTGGGAGCGTTATAAATCTTCTCTGGCCCTTTTGAGGGAGCGCTATGGATTTTGAAAGCACCAGCGCTCCCTAAAGCCTACTAGGGAGTGCTACAGTTCTCTGATGGTCCTTTTGAAGGAGTGCTACCTATTATGGGCAGTAGTTGAGTTGTTGAGATGAATGGGGGAAGGATCTTTTCATTCTTGGAAGGCAGTTGAGCTCGAATCCCTAGTCCAGCCATGTTCTTAGGGTAGATCCTCAACTGAAGGAGGAAAATCCTCACCTTCCCCAAGGATATCTCAAGTTGTTGAGCCTCTCCAAGGCTATATAAGAAATCTTTCTAATGGTGAAAGAGGACTGGAAAAGGATAATCACAACAAACTTATGATATTATAAGTGGTGTTGGAATGGGGGAAGAACTGCTATCATGTAACCTATGATATCATAGGAAACACACAGTGAATTGAAGGAGAGTGATTATTGAAGCTGCTATCATCTAGGTCATGGATCTTTTGAGCAAGGGTAGGCAAAGGGGACTTGACGAAGCTGTCGCATTCGCATCTACGATTGTAAGTATTGTTGTCGTTGTTCTCATTAATACAATTTGCTTGGCCTGTTTCTTTCTAATTCGTGTTCAATATCACATGAATTTGTATCTTTAGTAGATAGATCTATTTCAGACTAATCTTGATAGAGTAGAAAGTGGTCGTACTTTGTTTGTCTACAGGGCTTATCAAGGAGCGAAAGATTGGAGCTCAACTTGGAGCGTGTAGGGACAAACGTCGATAAAAAGGTACTTATGTTCTCCTTCCTCCTCATACATTAGTTTGTATAGATCAGAAAGGAAGTCAGTGTCCACGTTAAGAACTTTCTATCTTAGAGTTAAGAGTCTATCTCTTTGAGGCAATCTACTTGTCCGCAGGGATATTTTCCTACAACAGAAACTGGCGACTCCGCTGAGGATCGAATCAGACTTTTAGTTTTGATATTCCTCATAGAACTTGTCTCTTACCCTTTGTGGTTTTCATCCTTGTTTACCCCATTTATCTGATTGCACTTGCTGATTGACTCTTTACCCCATCACACTCAGCCTGATTGTCAAAATTTGATTGAAATTTTGGATTTTTTGGACCTTTTTCTGAGCTTTAGGACTCCAGTGCTCCATTTCCTTGTTAGCAGAGTGCCAGTGTGCCCTTAAGCTGTTGGACAGAGCTTTATAACACTCTGGTGGCCCTTATACCAGATCGCCAACCCTCTTTTTCCCAAAATCTCTTCAAAATTTCCATTTTTTGGAGGTCCAAACCCTATTTTTTGACTTGCTGAGCTGTTTTGAGATTCAATGATGCTTCCTTTGACCTTTGAAATGCTTCCTCCTAAGAAGTAAACACATTTTTGTTTATATTTTATGCCCTTCTTCCTTATTTTTTAGTTTTTGTTGTTGAGAGCTTGAAATCAATCCTCTGCTTTCTTCTCTCCTATCTGACTGAGTGGGAACTCTAGTGAAGGACTTTAGAAGTCTGTGACTCTTCTCATTTAGATATTTGAGGTCATTTGATCCAATATATTTCTCCTTCCTTTTGTGTTTTTGGTTTTCTTTCTCTTGTTTGATTGCAAAAGGGTTTGTTGTTTGTGCGAAATCTGCATATTCTTGTCTGAATCTCCTTGATCTGAAAGGGTAGTTTGCAAGAGAAATTTTGCATTGAATTGATTATCATTCGCATACAAATGACAAAAGTACATCTTAGTGATTAGTTTTCATATTAGTTTGCATTTCTGAAATGATGTAGCATCATATTGGATTTGATTGAGAACAAAATTGATTGAGGGCATTTCTTATCAAGTGTTTGATAGTGAAAATGGCTCTTCCTCTTTCCCTTAAATAGGTATTCATTGAAAAGAAACGATTGCTTATCATATTTCATGCATATTTTTGGGAACTGAGTCATCATTCCATCAGTTTCACTTTCGTATACCCTCTAAGTAAACAACAACCATTAAAATCAATGCTTAACTAAAATTTATTAGACTTTTTACATCTTTGTTAGAAAACCTACATTAGTTTAAGGTCTAGGGATTTGGAATAGGTTGAAAGGATAACTTTCCAAAGCTATCAAACAAAATTAGTATCTTGCGGTAGGGAGAGTTAAATCCAATTTTCGTATTAGTCTGCCTGGGATCCCCCTCTCAGATAGGGGTTACGCACGAGGTTGCATTCGGGTGAGTTACGAAGATTATTCCTCTGTGGCCCAACTGTTTATAGTGGTGAGATCATATATTGCAGGTCACTGGAAGGTATACCCATGATTATGTGTGGGAGCCTTTTAGGTTGATTTTAGACTTGTTATCCTCCCCATACGTTCCAACTAGACTGTCGACTGTACCCGCCCAGGGGCTGACTACGAGTTGGTGACCTTAGTAGCCACAATATTTAGGGTCTCACACAAGGTGATGGTGAAGGGAAGTCTCACTGTACCTGGAACAGACGTTGGTCAAACTCACTTGGCCTCCTTGGAGGGTAAATCCACAATTACTGCATGGAAGCTTGCACCAAGGCGTAAGTCCATTAAGCAAGTCGCCAACGTAACTGATCCACCCGCTCTATCCCCACCCCTTCTTATTTTGATCTCACGACGTTGGATTTCATCACCAACTAGTGGTTTCATCGTGGGAAGGTTTTGTTTGATTGATTGCTTCTTAGATTCATAGCATGTGTTGTTTGTTTTACTTAGTGGAACTTAGGTCGAGTCAGTGATAATGGCATCGAATACTGGGAGTACCAATGGAGGAACCCCTTCTCCTGGGGAACCCTATACTTCTCCTTCGTTTGGAAACTTTGGTCCTCCATATGTTGCCACACTGAGTCTTCCAGGACTCACTATTGGATTACCAGTTTGGTTGTTCCCCACTCCGGTGATCCTGAATCCTCCCAATGTTTTAGTTTCACCTAATACTTTAGATGTCGGTACACCACCCACACATCAACCTCACGTTGAATTTTCACCTTCTTCGCCCATTAAGTCTCCTTCCATTTATCCTTCTTCACGTATTGAAATCTCTAAAGAAAGTAGCCAGGTTGATCAGAAGAGGAAGAAATGGAAATAGAAGAAGAAGAAGAACCCGAAAAGGACAAAGACCCCGACAACATCAAATGTTGGCTCTAAGAAACCAGTTACTATTAATAGTACTAGGACTGTTGATGAGGTCAACAAGATTAAAATGAAGAATCCAAAACCCAAATTCCCTTGCAGCCTTTGTAAGGGTGACCACTTTCTGAGGGATTTCCCCGGTCTTACCCATGTCTTAGAAATGTGGTCCTCCACGTCATCGGCCTCTGTCAGTCATGTCGATGACACCCCGTCAACTAGTGATGTTCAGGTTGGTAAGAAGAAGAAAACTGTCAAGTTCCCTTGCATGTTATGTAAAGGTAATCATTACTCTCACCTTTGTCCTCGCATGGAAGAGGCTTCTTGTCTTTTGGAAAAACTTCAACTTCCAAAAGGTTATCGTAAGATTTCCTATGACCCATCGTTGGTTGATGGACTGGTCAATCCGGTTCCATCCCCAGACAGTTTGGTTGATCAGGTGGTCAATCTAGTTTCCTCCTCGATTGAACCATTAACCCAAGTAGTTGATCCAGATATTCCATCGATCAACCCCTCTCTTCACCAAAAGAGTGGCACCAAAGTGGTCAATCTATTTTCATCCTCGGTTGATCTCACTCTCTTGTTAGAGAGTGGCACCAAAGAGGTCAATCCGTTTCTACCTGTTGACCCCATTCTTCCCTTGGAGAATGAAACTCAAGTGGTCGATGCAGTTTCGCCATCAGTTGATCCCATTCCTCCATTGAGGAATGTCAAAGTGGCTGATCCAATCCCTTCCTCGATCAGTCCCACCCTTCATCCAAAGAGTGCCAAAGTGGTCGATCCAGTCCCTTCCTCAGTCAGTCCCACTCTTCCTCTGAATAGTGCCAAATTGGCCGATCCAGTCCCTTCCTCGGTCAGTCCCACTCTTCCTCTGAAGAGTGCCAAAGTGGTCTATCCAATTCCACCATTGGTTGATCTGATCCAATCATCGGTCGATCCTACTCCCCTTCTAGAGAGTAAACCTGATACTACCCATGTTTTTTCTCGTTAATACAGACTCTACAGTACCGGGGGGCATTCCTCCTTCTCCTGTGAAACCCCCTCCAAGAAATGAGGCCATCCTTTTTTATTGGGGTGTGATAACTAGACCTCGTCTTCCCTCCCACATTCCTTTCCAGATTACAGTACAGGTTAATGATCGAGACATTCCTCAAACGCTGATAGATGAAGGTGCATCCGTTAGTATTTTGTCTTCTATCGCTTGGTACACTTTGGGTTGCCCATAGCTTGCACCGATTACACAGAATCTGTTAGCTTTTAACAAAAGAACTAGTCAACCTTTAGGGATCCTTCCTCTGTTTCCTGTAACTTTGGGAGGGAAAAATGTCTTTATCGATGTCATGGTAGTTCGAGACCCCTTGGATTTCACTTTAC
The DNA here is from genome assembly GCA_000966675.3 of Picea glauca. Lineage (NCBI taxonomy): Eukaryota > Viridiplantae > Streptophyta > Pinopsida > Pinales > Pinaceae > Picea > Picea glauca. Next base: position 86,575 of record JZKD02S1773146.1, on the reverse strand, counting down.
TCTTTGGGAGGGATTATGTCTATGCCATGAAAGCTATTGTATCCACCCTTTTTCATGTGATATCTTTCCCTCATGATGGAAGAATTGTGACTATTGATCAACTTTCATTCATCGGCCCCAACTGGGTTACCTCCCTAAGTGGTTCTTATATGCAGATAGTATCGCCCTCGCCACATGTAAATTATGTGGCGTTGTCTCCCATGACCTCAAATTCCGATGATTTGGATTCGGTAGTTGACATGGTGATCTCTTCGGTAGGGCTATTGGAGCCTGATCTCCTTACTCCTATCATGACCCTCGACATGTGTTCCTTATCGAGTGATTATATTCCATCCAATGAATATCTCTTGGAAGCCATGACCTAGTTTTGTCCATTTACATGGTACCCTTCCAGAGCATTATCCTCTTGGAAGCCATGATCCAAACGCAGCCATGAGAATAGTTTCTCTTCTCTGTGGCAAGCTCGTTAAAAAATGAAACAGAGATCCCGAACATAGTTCTTTTCCTGTGTCAAGCTCATTAAAAAATGAAATAGTCACCTCTCTTGAACCTTCATTTCATCCACCTATATCCTTTTTGTCCATCTAGCATAGAAATTGGTGACAACCTCAAAGTCGGTGAATGAATTAATGCTTGGGGGGCATGTCTCCAGCCTTTGATGATCATTCTGGAACTAAGCCACCAGCTTTCAAGATGGGGGAATACCGAGCTTAGTCTTTGTTCTTTCTCATGCTCGTAAATACATGAGAATGAAACCGGGTAGACTTTTATCTCTTTTTCAGACCCGCATGGACACATGAAAAAGGAACCCCCCCAGAGTCATCTTTAAACTTTTTTCAGACTCTCTAAATATGAAAAGATTGTCGAGTGATATTGCTTCCTTTCACACTCGTTAAAAGGTTCGAAAGGGTGTCTTTCAAGCGATAGTTTATCTCTTTCTTGGTCTCGTTAGACTACTGTACGAAAAAGGAACTGAGAGAGTTCTCTTTTAAGTGTTTTTCCAAACTCTATAATCCTAAAAAACCTTCGAGTTTTCTGTCTTTGGACTCGCTAAAACACACATAGACAGGCCCATATGGGATCAAACCCTTACTTCTTCTAGTTCATTAAACAAAGGAAGAGGAACTTAGTGAAGGTGAGTTATATTGAGCATGTGTTATCCTCCTCGAGCTCGCTAAATTAAAAAGAGGTACTCGTCTATCTGGCTGGGGGAAAATTTGAAAGAAGAAAGCCAAGCAGTCTCTTGAGAATATTACCAAGTAATTCTTGGAGTTGCCCTTGACCACGACACTTTGTCATTTGCACGAATTATAATCCATTGAACCTATGCACTGAGCCAATCCTTTGAGTTTCTTTCACTCCTTTGGGTCACCTGACACAAGCCACATCATCCACTACATCATCAATATTTGGCCCATGTCATGTTTTGTTGTTGTGCCTCAGTGTTCAAGGGAAGTATCTACCTCTAGAGTCAGCCATCTCAAATATATTGCCTCAAAACCTGTGTCAGTCCATGTCCATTTGACCTACCAATTACATTTCTATGTCTGTTTCATGTCGTTGATGGGGTATACATCAAGGCCCTCCTTTGATGAGCCTATTCCTGTCGAATTCAACACATTATCCAAGACTCGGGCTTAGAAACCAGTTAGTACTTTGGGACCTGCATGCCTCAATGGCAGGCCTCCTCATGTCCCACAGTGGGTTTACATCACTGACCTCTGATCGGATGATTCCACGGATGTTTGACTCCAGCTTATCCATTCACATTTGTTGGAATGTACTAGGGTACCTTGGGAACCATTGACATTAATGGTGATCTCCCTCGCACTTGTAACGGTTTACATCATTGACCAGTAATCAAGTGGTTTTTTCCATGTTCGACATCAGGACATCTATTCACATGGTTAGATTCGTACTACATAGGGATCGGTAAGAAGACCCTAGGTTGAGTGATGACTTTGATATGTACTTTTCCCAAGTTGCGATGGAGTTTCTCTTGAATAATGACACATATGTTGTTACATAGATCCACTTTGTATTGGTCGTGGCTATGTCTTGTCATCTCGTAGATCCACTGTGTATTCTTCATTGCTACGATCAGTTCATATCATAAGAGTATAGATCCACAATGTATTTTCAGTGGCTATACCTTTTTATCATTACAATTATGGATCCACAGTGTATTTTATGGCGGCCATATCTTGCAAGTCTTGATCATCCAAGCATAGGTATGCCTGCCTTGGGTTTGAAACATGTCATAATATTTGTTGGATGTTTGTGTGCATCTTTTGTCAGGTTCTCTGCATCTATACCCTTACTTGAAAGTCTACAAAGTATTTCAGTTATCAATTCACAACTTCTAACTTCATACTTTGGGGGGCAATCTTTTACACATCAAAAATCCTCACTTTGGTAGTGTCAAAAGTGTCATCATTATAAGTGTCGCAAGTGTTGCACTTTGATCAAAAGTGTCACAAGTGTTAAAGAAAGAATTTTTCCATGATGCCTATGTTGTGCCTATAACGACATGAGAAGGACACTTGAAACACCTCAAACATTTGATTTGGAAGAGGAGAAATGAGTCAGCAGGCTTACAAAGCTTTTTCCATCTGAAAGCACCTCAAAAACTGAGCTTTTGAAGGAGAGCGCTCCCCTATACCTCTTCTGGGAGCGTCGTCGCTCCCCCTTACACTATATGGGAGCGTTATAAAGCTCCTCTGGCCCTTTTGAGGGAGCGCTATGGATTTTGAAAGCGTTGGCACCCCCTAAAGCCTACTAGGGAGTGCTACAACACTTTGATGGTCCTTTCGAGGGAGCGCTACCTATTCTGGGCAGCAGTTGAGTTGTTGAGATGAATGGGGGAAGGATCTTTTCATTCTTGGAAGGTAGTTGATCTTGAATCCCTAGTCCATCCATGTTCTTAGGGCGGATCCTCAACTGAAGGAGGAAAATCCTCAATTGAAGGAGGAAAATCCTCACCTTCCCCAAGGATATCTCAAGTTGTTGAGCCTCTCCAAGGCTATATAAGCAAGTTGTCTAATGGTGAAAGAGGACTGGAAAAGGAGAATCACACCAAACTTATGATCTTATAAGTGGTGCTGGAACGGGGGAAGAATTTCTAGCTTGTAACCTATGATCTCATAGGAAACACACAATGAACTGAAGGAGAGTGATCATTGAAGTTTCTATCATCTAGGTCATGGATATTTTGAGTAAGGGTTAGGCAAAGGGGACTTGATGAAGCTGTCGCATTCGCATCTACGATTGTAAGTACTATTGTCGTTGTTCTCATTAATACAATTTGCTTGGCTTTTTTCTTTCTAATTCATGTTCAATCTCACATGAATTTGTCTCTTTAGTAGATAGATCTATTTCAGACTAATCTTGATAGAGTAGAAAGTGGTCGTACTTTGTTTGTCTATAGGGATTATCGAGGAGTGAAAGATTGGAGCTCAACTTGGAGTGTGCAGGGACAAAAGTCAATAAAAAGGTACTTTTGTTCTCCTTCCTCCTCATACATTAGTTTGTATAGATTGGAAAGGAATTTAGTGTCCACGTTAATCACTTTCTATCTTAGAGTTAAGAGTCTAGCTCTTTGAGGCAATCTACCTATCCGCGGGGAGATTTTCCTACAACAGCCTTAGCGTTGAAGTTGAATTCTAGCTTGTCATCCTTATTAGTTAGTACAACTAGATTTACATAACTAGTCTCTACCACATCCCAGACATATGCACCTAAATCCATTATGTAGGTTCTCATCCTAACGTTCCATAAGCCAAAGTTTGTTCCATTGAAAAAGGGAGCCTTATTGGTTGAAGTTCCTTCATGACTTGTCATGTTTAAGCTTATTGCTCTACCTTTAAATAAAAGGAACCTGGCTCTGATAACAAATTGTTGGATAGCTGAGAGGGGGGGGGGTGAATCAGTTGTTACTATGCTTAAACAATTATGCCCATTTTAAAATCTTTACAGAACACTCAATGACGATCACAATAATGAAGGGAAGTAAGCAATAGAATACTTAACATCAATCACACACATGAAATATACAGAGACAGATATTTCTTGAGGAAAACCATAAAGGGAAAAACCTGTTCTTACTGATATGATAAGTAATCTTTATGTTATGTACATTATCATTCTTGGGAGCACCAACTCCCTTTGAGGATACCACCTCTGTTTTACAAGAAGGAACTTACTGAGAGCACCAACTCTCTAGTTTTTGTAGCACCCACTAGAAGGAAGCACCAGCTCCTTGGTTTCTCTAGCACCCACTATAAGGA
>JZKD02S1773146.1:59328-69961 GCA_000966675.3 Picea glauca | reverse complement strand
CAGCTTTTAGAGCCATCTAATAAGCATATTCCACCGTTCGGATGGTCATCATGCTCATCTCATCCTGAATGTCATATCTCAGGCCATTCATGTACCTGGTAACCTTTTCATCATTGTTTTCCTGATGACCTACCCTGATGTTCAGCCTGTAGAATTCTTCAGTATATTCCTTCACTGTCATCAGCTTCTGTCTCAAATTTTGCATTATTCGAAATAGAGTAATCTGGTAATCCTTGGGAATGATTTTTTCCTTCATCTTTGTAATCATCCTATCCCAACTCTTGATTTTCTTCTTTCCTTTGCAGCGTCTATCAGCTTGTAGTTCATCCCACCACAATGTTGCATGTCCTTTCAATCCTGTGAAAGCATGTATGACCTTCTTGTCTTCCTCGACATCTTCATAGTCAAAATAAGTGTCTATATCTCTAATCCAGTCTAGAAACTCTTCAGCATCCAGGTTTCCCTCATAAACTGGGATGTCCATTTTTTCCCTAGCACCCATCCTTGAGACAACACTAATCAAGCATTCATTTGCGACATCTTCCACTGAAATTTCTTCTTCTTCATGTTCAACTTCATTTTCACTTTCAGAATCACTAAGATCCCCAACAACGACTATGCATCTCTGTGCTGTCTCCATGTCCTCAAGTCTGGCACGTAAATCACAAATTTCTCTTGCCATGGATGGGTCAAGCATCTGCCTACCTCTTCTTCTTGGTATTTCCCTTTCCTCTGGCAGATCGGGTGTTTTCCTGTCCCTTCTTCTTGGCGGCATGGTGAATCTTCCTTTTCCTTGCTACAAAAAGAAAAGAAAACTTTATGTTCTCTGATACCAAACCTAATGCAGACTATGCCCTTGCCTCAGCTATAGTCTCTGCGTTGACCTCCCGGTCTTGACGGATCATTCTAATTTCACCTTCGAGATGAATTGGCTCTTTTGATTCCTCACTAGAATCTCTGTTAAAAACCTAATTCACAGGTCCTTCCTTTTCCCCTGTCATGGCTTCTACGCATACCAGATCTCTCCCCGACAGAAATTTCGAGTTTTGGGGTTTTCTGATTCTCATTGTCGACAACCTCAGTCTTCTCGATCTTCCAATCTCCGATATGCCGATTTGCCGAAATGTCTTTAACTTAACTTATCCCCTTGGGCTATTCCTTTGGTCCACATGACCTTTCCTGATATGACTGCAGTTCCTTTCAGGTTTTCACGACTCAACCACCTAACATCTTGGTCTCTCGACTCCCGATGTTCTGATTCCCAAAGTGATGAAATGACCTTGCCTTTCGTGATTTTTTTTTCGAAACCCTAGACTGTTGCCACGCGTTCACTCAAGATGGATGGTCCTCGTCGCTTCGCAATTATGGAAAATAAAATGCCTATAGGTTCCTTCCCTCGGAACTACCGAAGTTCTGATTCCCGACCTCCTATATGATGAAATGATGTCAGCTAGCCCGACAATGGAGCTCTCCACCTTGCCCCCAATGGAGCTTTCCACCTTGTCGGGATTTTAGACATCGCGTTTCCTAAATGTGTGTGCTTCTTGTCTTCAGGATTCGTGAAACGCAGAACCCCGATAAGATGATGGACTTTTCTATCGGGATTTTCCCTGAACTCAAGGATTTTTTCCACGCATCCTCCTATGATGGACGATCCTCAATCATTTCGTGATTTCGCAAAATAAAATGCTTTGGACATCTTGTCCTCTGGATTCGTGAAATGTCGAATCCCGATATGTCGATGGCTCCCGATCTCCACCACATGTCCCAACCAATGGACAACTCAGATCTTTTTCAGGGTTTTCATCGTGGAGTGACCCAATCTCCTCCTCTCGAGACTTTTGATATCCCAAATTCTGAAGTCCCGATATCCCGACACCTTTTGGGATTTTCACTATGCTTGCGAGGGTTTAAACCCCGTGCAACTCCTGTCAAATCCTACGACTGACGGGTATCTAAGTGAGGTCCGATGGCTCACGATCTCCTGAGCTTGAAACTGGGGAAAATCAGTCCTAACTCCCTTGCTTCTCTGTCAGATCGGACAGCTGGCGGGACTTCACAAATTCTGTAAGAAGAATTTCAACCGTTCATCTCTACCCTTGAGAACCTCCGCAAAATTTAAATAAAATATTTCTCTGCATGGAACTTGTCCTTCTGTCGCACGATGTCACTACACCTCCTTTCAATTCTTCAAGGCACTTAACCACTTGATTCCCTTTGATGACATCGAAGGTTTGAACCCTTCTGAGGGTTTTCCTGACTTCAAGTCTTTCAGAAAAACTCCTACTGGCACTCCTTGCGGTAGACCTTCAAACACTTTCAAGTGTTGAACTCCTTTCGACTCTCCGCAGTCCCTACAGTAGCAGTCTCTCAACAATTCATTCAGGTTACAAACCCTGGAAGCTTCACTCATCCTGTGCACACATTGCACGGCTCCTGTGCCTAACTACACCTTTGAGGAAATGAGAACAAAAGCTAACCTATCTGAGCTTTCAGAGGAAAAACCTCTGAACCCTTTTGTCAATGCACTCCCTACGGACAATTTAACTGCACTCCTTGCGGGAACTTTCGCTCAGATAGAGAAACAATTGAAACACATTTCCTAACTCTTTCTCTCTCAGAATTCAAACATAATCCTGAAATCATTCATACAAAACATAGAAAGAAAATGTATAATAGAAAGAGTAAAACCTTGAACATACCATTCAGCATACACATATAAGAAACAAATACAATGCCATGAATCTGAATTAAGACTCCTTCTATTAACTCAAATATCTGTACATGGGTGTTTTTCAAACACAGTTTCTCTGTTCCAGCTCTGTATTCTCTTTTTTCTTTGGTAATGTTCTTCACTATCATAAAATACTACAATGAAGGTGTCTATATCCGTTTTCCCTCCACTTCTAAAACTGTCTAATCTGAGAATTCAAAGCTACCCACTAACATAAATGCCTTCTTAGTCCTTCAGATGAGAGCGGGTCGCTCAAGGTTTGATTACAATCTATAAGTACACCTCTCCTTAACTATTACATTTACGTTTGGTGCATCCATCTTCAAAATTTTTTAAACAATTTATCATGTGTCCAAAATGCGTTGGCGCTTGCCCCACGCTCGTTTGACGTCGGTGATGCTCCTGCATCATACTACCTCACTTGAAAATTTTCATGGGCTCCTGTCCATGAGCTCTCGCACAGTCTATCCATGCTTTTGAATCTTTGCTTCATTCTCCCAGCTGGCATCTTCAACTGGATTTCCTTTCCACTTGACCAAGTATTCAAAGTATTGTTTTCTTCTATTCTTCTTGCTAATTATTTTGTCTAGTATGATTTCCATCTATGGCTTCTCTGCAACAGGCATCTGCTTTATCCACTGGATCTTAGGTTGTTCATCACTTGTTCCTGCCTCCTCAGTTTTGTATGGGTACAAATATGAGATATTGAATATCGAAGAAATTCCAATCCCATCGAGTAAGTCAATCTCATAAGCATTTGCCCCAAATTTCTTCAAGACCCTACATGGTCCGATCTTCTTCATCTTCAGTTTGTTATATGTCCCCTTCGGGAACCTTTCCTTTCTTAGATGTGCCAGAATCAAATCACCAACCTCAAATTGAAGTTGTCTCTTGTGTTGATCTGCTCTGCGCCTATATTCTTGGCTCGAGTTCTGTAAACGCTCCTTCACCTGGCTCTGAAGTTCTTTCAATACCTCTGTGAAATCTTCTACACTAGCGCTCCTAGTCGCAATCTGTTCTGAATCCCTCGGCTCTGAAATTCCTCTCGGTTGCATGCCATAAACAATTTGAAATGGACTTTGTCCTGTGCTTTTGTTTATTGAATCATTATGAGCAAATTCTGTCTGTGGTAATATGTTGTCCCACTGGTCGTCGTGTTCTATCACCAAGCTCCTCAGCAAGTCTCCTAAACTCATGTTCATGACTTCTGTTTGTCCATCCGTCTGAGGATGATAAGATGAAATGAACGATAAATTTGTTCCCATCTTTTTCCATAAGGTTCTCCAGAAGTGTCCCATGAACTTAGTGTGTCGATCCGAAACTATGCTCCTTGGTGAGCCATGAAGTCGAATGACTTCTTTGAAAAATAGATTCACAATGTGAGTTACATCACTGGTTTTCTGACATGGTATGAAGTGTCCCATTTTGGAAAATCTATCCACTACCACAAAGATTGAGTCAAACCCTCTTTTTGTTCTTTGCAACCCCAATATTAAATCCACGCCGACTACATCCCACGGCCTCTCAGGTATGGGCAATGGTTGATAAAATCCTGCATTCTATCTCTTTCCCTTCAAATGCTGGCAAATTCTACATCTGTCCATGAATCTCTTGACATCTGCTCAAATTCACGGCCAAAAATATGACTCATTCAATTTTGCGAATGCCTTGTCATGACCGAAATGTCTAGCCAATCCTCCACTATGTTTCTCCTTCAACAAATTCTCCCTCATGGAGCATTTTGGAATACAAAGTTGATTACCTTTAAACAGTAATCCTTCTTGGATCATGTATTCTATCCATTGAATTATATACCTGAGAATTTGATTCTCAGCTGCTTCATATGACTCCTTAAAATATGGATCATCTCTGTACATGTTCGTGAGATCATCAAAACCCGGTGTTTTAACTCTCAACTCCTGCAACAACAAACATTTTCTGCTCAAAGCATCAACAACCTTGTTAGCAGTTCCAGAAATATGCTTGATTACAAAAGTAAAGTTCTGCATGTATTCAACCCATTTTACATGTATTTGATTCAACTTTTCCTGTTGAGTCACAAACTACAGTGCATGATTGTCACTGTATAAGACAAACTCCTTCGGGATCAAGTAATGTCTCCATTTCTTTAATGCCTGAATAATAGCATAAAACTCCTTGTCATACGTGGAGTATTTCACCTTCGCTTCATTCAAATTCTCACTGAAGTACGCTATCGTCCTGTCTTCTTGACTCAAGACTTCCCCTATTGCAAATCCACTTGCATCGCATTTCACTTGAAATGTCTTTTGGAAATCAGGCAACACCATAATTGGTTGTTCCATGATTTTCCTCTTCAACAGATTAAAACTCTTCTCATGCTCTTCTGTCCAGTGAAAATATGTGTGTCTCTTCTTCACTGTGTCCATCATCGGTGCACTAATTCCACTGAAATTCCTGATGAACTTCCAGTAGAAACTAGCCAATCCGTGAAAACTTCTCACCTCAAACATGCTCTTCGGTGATGGCCAATTCTTGATCACCTTGACCTTATCTGGATCCATTCTCAATTTATCTGCAGAAATAAAAAAACCCAAATAAATGAGTTATGTCTTCATGAATGAGGATTTCTTCATGTTTATAAACAACTTCTCTTGTTGTAATCTCTTCATCACTGTAGCTAAGTGTTTTATATGCTCTGCCTCTGTTTTACTGAAGATCAATATGTCATCTAGATACACAATGACAAATGTTCTGATGAATTCCTTCAGGACTTCATTCATCAGCCTCATGAAGGTACTTGGCACATTTGTTAAACCAAATGGCATAACAAGCCATTCATAAAACCCTTCATTATTCTTGAAGGCTGTCTTCCATTCATCACCTCCTCTCATACGAATCTAGTGATATCCACTTTTCAAATCAATCTTCAAAAAAATAATTGCTCCACTTAAGAAATCCATCAGATCATCCATCCTCGGCAATGGAAATCTGTACTTGATGGTTATCTTGTTGATTGCCCTTGAATCAGTACACATCCTCCAACCTCCATCTTTCTTTGTACTAAGTACTATCAGAACAACATATGGACTCAAGCTTTCTCTAACCAACCCTTTGTCTAATGAATCTTGGACTTGTCTTTTGACCTCTTAATTCTTCTACAACGTTAATCTGTACATTTCTTTTTTTGGAAAACTAGCTCTAGGTATGAGGTCAATATGATGACTCACACTTCTGATTGGTGGCAACAAACGAGGTAGTTCATCCACTACTATGTCAGCAAACTCTTCTAGGAGTTCCTGAACCTCTTCTAGTAAATCATCCTCTCTTGTGCTGGTCAAAACAATTCTAGGCTTTCTGACCACAATGAATTACGGTCCCTCCTTCTTCTTAACCTCTGTAAGAAGTTTCTTCCCTCTCATGAGAAGTACAGTGTTTCTTACTTCAAGTTTCACCTCCTTATCTTTGATTGGAAGCAACATGTGAGTTCTCGCATTCTTCTCTAGGGTGTATGTGTTCATCCTCCCATCATGAATCACATTTCTGTCATATTTCCACGGTCTACCCAACAATAGATGACAAACATCCATGGGAATAACATCATAGAGTATATTATCATTATATCCTCATATCTTAAATTCAACTAAACATTGTTTAGTGACATTTACCTGATGTCCTTTTTGTAGCCATGAAACTCTATTAGGACTTGGATGTTCAATCGTCTCCAGCTCCAACTTTTCTACCATCTTCGTTGAAACGAGATTATCCATGCTACCACTGTCCACAATGACCTTTCATACCCTGTCCTTGGTTTTGCAAGCAGTCTGAAAAAGTTTGTTTCTTTGGACTGAACTCTCCACCTCCTTCTCTGGTGTCAAAAGAGTTTTTTGCATCATCAGCGATCTTCCACCTTCAGCATCTTCTGCCTCAACATTCTGCCTCTGCGCTTCGGCGATGTGAGCCTCACCACCTTCTTTCTTCTTATCTGGACATTCATAAGATTTGTGTCCATTTTTTCCACATGTGAAGCACTTTATTAATCCACCTCTTCCTCTTCCTCTACCTCTAGTACGAGGAAAAATGTTTCCATATTCATACTAACTTCTCTGTTCGGTATGTTGCTCTCTCTTCAAATTTCCACCTCTCTCAGTCTGAGTCTAAGGTTTTTTCTGGTGTTCTTTGTGTTTCAGATTTATAGCCTGGGCAACTGATTTGCCTCTGGCTTGACTTCTGCCTCGGCCTCTCTGACCTTGTTTTTGGCTCAACTTCTCTTCATTTTTTAGAGCCATCTGATAAGAATCTTCCACTGTTCGGATGGTCATCATGCTCATCTCATCCTGAATGTCATATCTCGGGCCATTCATGTACCTAGCAACCTTTTCATCACCGCTTTCCTGATGACCTACCCTGATGCTCAGCCTGTAGAATTCTTCAGTATATTCCTTCACTGTCATCAGCTTCTGTCTCAAATTTTGCATTCTTTGAAATAGAGTAATCTGGTAATCCCTGGGAATGAAATTTTCCTTCATCTTCACAATCATCCTATCCCAACTCTTGATTTTTTTCTTGCCTTTGCAGCGTCTGTCAGCTTGTAGTTCATCCCACCACAATGATGCATGTCCTTTCAATCTTGTGATAGCATGTTTGACCTTCTTGTCTTCCTCGACATCTTCATAGTCAAAATAAGTGTCTAGAGCTCTAATCTAGTCTAGAAGCTCTTCAACATCCAAGTTTCCCACATAAACTGGGATGTCCATTTTTGCCCTGGCACCCATCCTTGCGACAACTCTAATCAAGCATTCATTTGCGGCATCTTCCGCTGAAATTTATTCTTCTTCATGTTCAACTTCATTTTCACTTTCAGAATCACTAAGATCCCCAACACCAACTGTGCGTCTCTGTGCTATCTCCATGTCCTCAAGTCTGGCACATAAATCATGCATTTCTCTTGCCATGGCTAGGTCAGGCATCTGCCTACCTATTCTTCTTGGTATTTCCCTTTCCTCTAGTGGATCGGCTATTTGCCTATACCTTCTTCTTGGCGGCATGGTGAATCTTCATTTTCCTTGCTACAAAAAGAAAAGAAAACTTTATGTGCTCTGATACCAAACCTGACGCGGACTATGCCCCTACCTCAGCCATAGTCTTTGCGCTGACCTCCCGGTCTTAACGGATCATTCTAATTTCACCTTCAATTCAAAGTGTCTCTTTCAATTCCTCACTAGAATCTCTATTAAAAACCTGATTCACAGTTCTTTCCTTTTCCCCTATCACGGCTTCTGCGCATACCTGATCTCTCCCCGACAAAAATTTCAGGTTTCGGGGTTTTCTGATTCTCATTGTCGATAACCTCAGTCTTCTCGATCTTCCAATCTCTGATATGCCAATTTTTCAAAATGGATTTAAGTTCAATTAGCCCCCTGGGCTACACCTTTGTTCCACATGACCTTCCCTTATATGATCGCAGTTCCTTTCGGGTTTTCGAAACTCAAGCGCCTGACCTCTTGGTCTCTCAACTCCCAAAGTGTTGATTCCCGAAGTGCCGAAATGACCTTGCCTTTTGGGATTTTTTTTCAAAACCCTTGACTATTTCCATGCGTCCCCTCAGGATGGATGGTCCTCGTCGCTTCGCGATTTCAGGAAATCCAATTCCTATGGGTTCCTTCCCTCGAAACTCCCGAAGTTTCGATTCTCGACCTCCTATATGATGAAATGATGTCAGCTAGCCCGACAATGGAGCTCTCCACCTTGTCGGGATTTCGGACTTCGTGTTTCCAAAATTTTCATGCTTCTTGTCTTCAGGATTCGTGAAACGTCGAACCCCAATAAGTCGATAGACTTTTCTATCGGGATTTTCCCCGAACTCAAAGGATTTTTGCCAGGCATCCTCCTATGATGGATGGTCCTCAATCATTTTGTGATTTCACAAAATCAAATTCTCCGGACGTCTCATCTTCAGGATTCATGAAATGTCGAATCCCGATATGGTGATGGCTCCTGATCTTCGCCACGTGTCCCAACTGATGGATGACTAAGATCTGTTTCAGGGTTTTCATCATGGAGTGACCCGATCTCCTGCTCTCGAGACTTCCAATATCCCAAATTCTGAAGTCTCGATATCCCGACACCTTTCGGGATTTTCACTCTACTTGCGAGGGTTTAAACCCCGTGCAACTCCTGTCAGATCCTACGATTGATTGGTATCTAAGTGAGGGTCGATGTCTCACGATATCCTAATCTTGAAACTGGGGAAAATTAGTCATAACTCCCTTTCTTATCTATCAGATCGAACGGCTGGTGAGACTTCGCAAATTCTCTACAGAGAATTTCAATCGTTTGTCTCTTCCCTTGAGAACCTCCGCAAAATTTAAATAAAATATTTCTCTGCGTGGAACTTGTCCTTCTTCCGCATGATGCCACTGCACCTCCTTCCAATTCTTCAAGGCACTTAACCTCCTTCTTCCCTTCGATGACTTCGAAGGTTCAAATCCTTCTGAGGGTTTTCTCGACTTCAAGTCTTTCAGAAAAACTCCTGCTAGAACTCCTTGCGAGAGACCTTCAAACACTTTCAAGTGTTGAACTCCTTTCGACTCTGCTCACTCCCTGCAGCAGCAGTCTCTCAATAATTCATTCAAGTTACAAACCCCGGAAGCTTCACTCGGCCTGAGCACACTTTTCATGGCTCCTGTGCCTAACTGCACCTTTGAGGAAATGAGAACAAAATCTGACCTATCTGATCTTTCAGAGACAAAACCTATGAACCCTTTTGTCAACACACTCCTTGCGGACAATTCAACTGTACTCCTTGTGGGAACTCTCGCTTAGACAGAAAAACAATTGAAACTCATTTCCTAACTCTTTCTCTCTCAGACTTCAAACATAATACTGAAATCATTCATACACAGCATAGAAAGAAAATGTATAACAAAAAGAGTAAAACCTTGAACATACCATTCAACATACACATACAAGAAACAAATACAACACCATGAATCTGAATTAAAACTCCTTCTATTAACTCAAATCTCTGTACATGGGTGTTTTTCCAACACAGTTTCTCTGTTCCAGCTCTGTATGCTCTTTTTTCTTTGGTAATGTTCTTCACTATCATACAATACTACAATTAGGGTGTCTATATCTGTTTTCCCTCCACTCCTAAAATTGTCTAATCTAAGAATTCAAAGCTACCTACTAACATAAATGCATTCTTAGTCCTTCAGAAGAGAGTGGGTCACTCAAGGTCTGATTACAATCTAAAAGTACACCTCTCCATAAATATTACATTTACATTTGGCACATCCATCTTCAAAAGTTTTTAAACAATTTATCATGTGTCCAAAATGCATTGGCTCTTGCCCCATGCTCGCTTGATGTTGGCGATGCTCCTTCATCATACTCCCTCACTTGAAAATTTTAATGGGCTCCCGTCCATGAGCTCTTGCACGGTCTGTCCATGCTTCAGAATCTCTACTTCATTCTCCTTGCTGGCATCTTCAACTGGATGTCCTTTCCACTTGACCAAGTATTCAAAGTGTTATCACTGAAATTTCGTCCACACAGGGCGACAAGAACTCTGCATCGTCAACACAGAACTAGAGTCATTCATGGCACAGGGTTAATTCCACAGCACAGCAAAGGGTCTAAAAACTATACAAATGATCAAAAATTCAAAGGCGCTTTACAGAACATGGGCGCGCGCGCACGCACGTAACAACATCGTACAAGGCGCGCCTGCGCGCCCGATGCACGGTTGTTGGGAAAAAAACCCGCGCGCCTACTAAACGGCGCATTTATGAAACTGGTCAGCCTCCCAACCACTATTGGATCAGCTCCCAAGTCGATTGGACATCAAGTCCGAGCTCAATCCGCGTGGGGGGACTGGTCAAAGACCTAAGGGTGCCCTAAAGAGCCCCTTTTCAC
>JZKD02S1773146.1:26201-43299 GCA_000966675.3 Picea glauca | reverse complement strand
TGTGCTTATATTCTTGGCTCGAGTTCTATAAACACTCCTTCACCTGGTTGTGAAGTTCTTTCATCGCCTCTATGAAATCTTCTACACTAGCACTCCTAGTCGCAATCTATTCTGAATCCCTCAGCTCAGAAATTCCTCTCGGCTGAATGCCATAAACAATTTGAAATGGACTTTGTCTTGTGCTTCTATTGATTGAATCATTATAAGAAAATTATGCCTGTGGTAATATGTTGTCCCACTAGACATGGTGTTCTATCACCAAGCTCCTGAGAAAGTCTCCTAAACACATGTTCACGACTTTTGTCTGTCCATCTGTCTGAGGATGATAAGCTGAACTAAACGAGAAATTTATTCCCAACTTTTTCCATAATGTTCTCCAGAAGTGTCGCACGAACTTAGTGTCTCAATCTGAAACTATGCTCCTTGGTGATCCATGAAGTCGAATGACTTCCTTGAAAAATAGATTTGCAATGTGAGTTGCGTCACTGGTTTTCTGACATGGTATGAAGTGTGCCATTTTGGAAAATCTATCCACTACCAAAAATATTGAGTCAAACCCTCTTTGTTTTCTTGGCAACCCCAATATGAAATCCATGCTGACTGCATCCCATGGCCTCTCAGGTATGGGAAATGGTTGATAAAATCCTGCATTCTGTCTCTTTCCCTTCAAATGATGGCAAATTCTGCATCTTTCCACAAATCTCTTGACATCTGCTCGCATTCCCAGCCAAAAATATGACTCATTCAGTTTTGCAAACGTCTTGTCGTGACCAAAATGTCCAGCCAATCCTCCACTATGTTTCTCGTTCAGCAAATTCTCCCTCATGGACATTTTGGAATACAAAGTTGATTACCTTTAAACAATAATACTTATTGGATCATGTATTCTGTCCATTGACTTCTGTCCCTGAGAATTTGATTCTCAATTGCTTCATACACCTCTTTAAAATCTAGATCATCTCTGTACATGTTCCTGAGATCATCAAAACCCAGTGTTTTAACTCTGAACTTCTGCAACAGAAAACATTTCCTGCTCAAAGCATCAACAACCTTGTTAGCAGTTCTAGAAATATGCTTAGTTAAAAAAGTAAAGTTCTGCATGTATTCAACCCATTTGACATGTCTTTGATTCAACATTTCCTGTTGAGTCACAAACTACAGTGCATGATTGTCACTGTATAAGATAAACTCCTTCGGGATCAAGTAATGTCTCCATTTCTTTAATGCCTGAATAATAGCATAAAACTCCTTGTCGTACGTGGAGTATTTCACCTTCGCTTCGTTCAACTTCTCACTGAAGTATGATATTGGCCTGTCTTCTTGACTCAAGAATGCCCCTATTGCAAATCCACTTGCATTGCATTTCACTTGAAATGTCTTTTGGAAATCAGGAAACGCCAGAATTGGTTGTTCTGTGATTTTCCTCTTCAACAAATTAAAACTCTTCAAAGCCTCTTCTATCCAGTGAAAATATTTGTGTCTCTTCTTCACTGTGTCCATCATTGGTTCACTAATTCCACTGAAATTCCTGACTAACTTCCAGTATAAACTAGCCAATCTGTGAAAACTTCTCACCTCAAATATGCTCTTCGGTGATGGCCAATTCTTGATCACCTACACCTTATCTGGATCCATCCTCAATTTATCTGCAGAAATAACAAAACCCAAATAGATGAGTTATGTCTTCATGAATGAGGATTTATTCATGTTTATCAGTAGCTTCTCTTGCTGTAATCTGTTCATCACTGTAGCTAAGGGTTTTAGATGCTCTACCTCTGTTTTACTAAAGATCAATATGTCATCAGATACACAATGACAAATTTTCTGATGAATTCCTTCAGGACTTTGTTCATCAGCCTCATGAAGGTACTTGTCACGTTCGTTAAACCAAATGGCATAACAAGCCATTCATATAACCCTTCATTAGTCTTGAAGGTTGTCTTCCATTCATCACCTTCTCTCATACAAATCTGGTGATATCCACTTTTCAAATCAATCTTCGAAAAAAAAATTGCTCCACTTAAGCAATCCATCAAATCATCCATCCTTGGCAATGGAAATCTGTACCTGATGGTTATCTTGTTGATTTCCCTTGAAATAGTACACATCCTCCAGCCTCCGTATTTCTTTGGACTGAGTACTGTCGGAACAACACATGGACTCAAGCTTTCTCTAACCAACCCTTTGTCCAACAAATCCTGGACTTGTCTTTTGACCTCTTCATTCTCCTATAGCGTTAATATGTATGCTTCTTTGTTTGGAAAACTAGCTCCAGGTATGAGATCATTATGATGACTCACGCTTCTTATTGGTGGCAATGAATGAGGTAGTTCGTCCACTACTATGTCAGTGAACTCTTCCAGCAGTTCCTGAACCTCTTCTGGTAAATCATCCACTCTTGTGTTGGTCAAAACAATTCTAGGCTTCCTGAACACAATGAATTGTGGTTCCTCCTTCTTCTTAACCTCTGTAAGAAGTTCCTTCCCACTCATGATAAGTACAATGTTGCTTACTTTAGGTTTCCCCTCCTTATCTTTGATTGGAAGAAACATGTGAGTTCTCCCATTCTTCTCTAGGGCGTATGTGTTCATCCCCACATCATGAATCACATTTTTGACATATTGACATAGTCTACCCAGCAATAGATGACAAACATCAATGGGAATAACATTACAGAGTATCTTATCATTATATCCTCCTATCTTAAATTCAACTAAACATTGTTTAGTGACATTTACCTGATGTCCTTTTTGTTGCCATGAAACTCTATATGGAATTGGATGTTCAATCGTCTCCAGCTCCAGATTTTCTACCATCTTCGTTGAAACGAGATTATCCATGCTACCACTGTCCACAATGACCTTGCATACCCTGTCCTTGGTTTTGCAAGCAGTCGGAAAAAGTCTGTTTCTTTGGACTAAACTATCCACCTCCTTCTCTGGTGTCAAAAGAGATTTTCGCATCATCAACGATCTTCCACCTTCAGCATCTTTTGCCTCAACATTTTGCCTCTATTCTTCGGCGATGTGAGCCTCACCATATTATTTCTTCTTATCTGGACATTCATAAGATTTGTGTCCATTTTTTCCACATGTGAAGCACTTTATTACTCCACCTCTTCCTCTTTCTCTACCTCTACTACGAGGAAAAATGTTTCCATCCGCATACTGACATCTCTATTTGGTATGTTGCCCTGTCTGTGAACTTCCACCTCTCTCAGTATGAGTCTGATGTTTTTTCCCGTCTTCTTTGTGTTTCATATTTCTATCCTAGGCAACTAATTTTCCTCTGGCTTGACTTCTGCGTCGGCCTCTCTGACCTTGTTTTCGACTCAGCTTCTCTTCAGCTTTTAGAGCCATCTAATAAGAATATTCCACCGTTCAGATGGTCATCATGCTCATCTCATCCTGAATGTCATATCTCAGGCCATTCATGTACCTGGTAACCTTTTCATCATTTCTTTCCTGATGGCCTGCCCTGATGTTCAGCCTGTAGAATTCTTCAGTATATTCCTTCAGTGTCATAAGCTTCTATCTCAAATTTTTCATTCTTCGAAACAAAGTAATATGGTAATCCTTGGGAATGAATTTTTCCTTCA
Source organism: Picea glauca (assembly GCA_000966675.3). NCBI lineage: Eukaryota > Viridiplantae > Streptophyta > Pinopsida > Pinales > Pinaceae > Picea > Picea glauca. The sequence continues at coordinate 39,701 of JZKD02S1773146.1, read as the reverse complement.
TCTTCATAATCATCCTATCCCAAATCTTCATTTTTTGCTTTCCTTTGTAGCGTCTGTCATCTTGTAGTTCATCCCACCAAAATGTTGCATGTCCTTTCAATCCTATGACAGCATGTCTGACCTTCTTGTCTTCCTCGAAATCTTCATAGTCAAAATAAGTGTCTAGAGCTCTAATCCAGTCTAGAAGCTCTTCAGCATCCAGGTTTCCCTCATAAACTGGGATGTCCATTTTTTCCCTGGCACCCATCCTTGCAACAACACTAATCAAGCGTTCATTTGCGGCATCTTCCGCTGAAATTTCTTCTTCTTAATGTTCAACTTCATTTTCACTTTCGGAATCACTAAGATCCCCAACAACGAATGTGCATCTCTGTGTTGTCTCCATGTCCTCAAGTCTGGCACGTAAATCACACATTTCTCTTGCCATGGATGGGTCAGGCATCTGCCTACCTCTTCTTCATGGTATTTCCCTTTCCTCTGGCAGATTGGGTGTTTGCTTGTCCCTTCTTCTTGGCGGCGTGGTGAATCTTCCTTTTCCTTGCTACAAAAAGTAAAGAAAACTTTATATGCTCTGATACCAAACCTGACGTAGACTATGCCCCTACCTCGGCCACAGTCTCTGCGCTGACCTCTCGGTCTTAACGGATCGTTCTAATTTCACCTTCGAGTTGAATTGGCTCTTTTGATTCCTCACTAGAATCTCTGTTAAAAACTTGATTCATAGGTCCTTCCTTTTCCCCTGTCATGGCTTCTGCGCATATCTGATCTCTCCCCAACAAAAATTTTGGGTTTGGGTTTTCTGATTCTCATTGTCAACAACCTCAGTCTTCTCGATCTTTCAATCTCCGATATCTTGATTTGCCGAAATGGCTTTAACTTCACTTAGCCCCTTGGGCTATTCCTTTGGTCCACATGACGTTTTGTTATATAACCGTAGTTCCTTTCGGGTTTTCGCGACTCAAGCACCTGACCTCTTGGTCTCTCGACTCCCGAAGTGTTGATTCTCAAAGTGCTGAAATGACCTCGCCTTTCATGATTTTTTTCTGAAACCCTAGACTGTTTCCATGCGTTCGCTCAAGATGGATGGTCCTTGTCTTCGCGATTTTGGGAAATCAAATGCCTATGGTTTCCTTCCCTCAGAACTCCCGAAGTTCTGATTCCCGACCTCCTATATGATGAAATGATGTCAGCTGACCCCACAATGGAGCTTTCCACCTTGTCGAGATTTTAGACTTCGCGTTTTCGAAATGTGTGTGCTTCTTGTCTTCAGGATTCGTGAAACGCAGAACCCCGATAAGCCGATGGAATTTTCTATTGGGATTTTCCCCGAACTCAAGGATTTTCGCCACGCGTCCTCCTATGATGGACGATCCTCAATCATTTCATGATTTCACAAAATAAATTTCTCTGGACATCTCATCCTTGGGATTCGTGAAATGTCGAATCCCGATGTGTCGATGGCTCCCGATCTCCACCACATGTCCCAACCGATGGACAACTCATATTTGTTTCAGGGTTTTCATTGTGGAGTGACCCAATCTCCTTCTCTCGAGACTTCCGATATCCCAAATTCTGAAGTCCCAATATCCCGACACCTTTTGGGATTTTCACTCTTCTTGCGAGGGTTTAAACACCATGCAACTCCTGTCATATCCTATGACTGACGGGTATCTATGTGAGGGCTGACAACTCATGATCTCCTGAGCTTGAAACTGGGGAAAATCAGTCATAACTCCCTTGCTTCTCTGTCATATCGGACGGCTGGCGGGACTTCGCAAATTTTGTATGAAGAATTTCAACCGTTCATCTCTTCCCTTGAGAACCTCCGTGAAATTTAAATAAAATATTTCTCGGCGTGGAACTTTTCCTTCTGTCGCACGATGTCACTGCACCTCCTTTCAATTCTTCAAGGCACTTAACCTATTTCTTCCCTTCGACGACTTCGAAGGTTTGAACCCTTATGAGGGTTTTCCCGACTTCAAGTCTTTCAGAAAAACTCCTACTGGAACTCCTTGCGGTAGACCTTCAAACACTTTCAAGTGTTGAACTCCTTTCGACTCTCCGCACTCCTTGCAGTAGTAGTCTCTCAACAATTCATTCAGGTTACAAACCATGGAAGCTTCACTCGGCCTACGCACACTTTGCATGGCTCCTGTGCCTAACTACACCTCTGAGGAAATGAGAACAAAAGCTAACATATCTGAGCTTTCAGAGACAAAACCTCTGAACCCTTTTGTCAATGCACTCCTTGCAGACAATTCAACTGCACTCCTTACAGGAACTCTCGCTCAGATAGAGAAACAAATGAAACACATTTCCTAACTCTTTCTCTCTCATACTTCAAACATAATCCTAAAATCATTCATACACAACATAGAAAGCAAATGTATAACAGAAAGAGTAAAACCTTGAACATACCATTCAGCATACACATACAAGAAACAAATACAACGCCATTAATCTGAATTAAGACTCCTTCTATTAACTCAAATCTCTGTACATGGGTGTTTTTCAAACACAGTTTCTCTGTTCCAGCTCTGTATGCTCTTTTTTCTTTGGTAATGTTCTTCACTATCATAAAATACTACAATGAGGGTGTCTATATCTGTTTTCCCTCCACTTCTAAAACTGTCTAATCTGACAATTCAAAGCTACCTACTAACATAAATGCCTTCTTAGTCCTTCAAATGAGATTGGGTCGCTCAAGGTTTGATTACAATCTATAAGTACACATCTCCTTAACTATTACATTTATGTTTGGTGCATCCATCTTCAAAATTTTTTAAACAATTTTTCATGTGTCCAAAATGCATTGGCGCTTGCCCCACGCTCGTTTGACGTTGGTGATGCTCCTGCATCATACTCCCTCACTAGAAAATTTTCATGGGCTCTAGTCCATGAGCTCTCACATGGTCTGTACATGCTTCTGAATTTCTGCTTTATTCTCCCAGCTGACATCTTCAACTGGATGTCCTTTCCACTTGACCAAGTATTCAACGTATTGTTTTCTTGTGGTCTTCTTGCTAATTATTTTGTCTAGTATGCTTTCCATATATGGCTTCTCTGCAACAGGCATATTCTTTATCCACTGGATCTTTGGTTGTTCATCACTTGTTCCTGCCTCCTCAGTTTTGTATCGGTACAAATCTGAGATATTGAATATCGGAGAAATTCCAATCCCATCGGGTAATTCAATCTCATAATCATTTGCCCCAAATTTCTTCAAGACCTTACATGGTCGGATCTTCCTCATCTTCAGTTTGTTATATGTCCCCTTCGGGAACCTTTCCTTTCTCAGATGTGCCAAAATCAAATCACCAACCTCAAATTGAAGTTGTCTCCTGTGTTGATCTAATCACCAACCTCAACGCCTCTGTGAAATCTTCTACACGAGCGCTCCTAGTCGCAGTCTGTTCTGAATCCCTCAGTTCAGAAATTCCTCTCGGTTGCACACCATAAACAATTTGAAATGGACTTTTTCCTGTGCTTTTGTTTATTGAATCATTATAAGCAAATTCTGCCTGTGGTAATATGTTGTCCCACTGGTCGTGGTGTTCTATTGCCAAGCTCCTCAACAAGTCTCCTAAACTCATGTTCACGACTTCTGTCTGTCCATCCATCTGAGGATGATAAGATGAACTGAACGATAAATTTGTTCCCATATTTTTCCATAAGGTTCTCCAAAAGTGTCCCATGAACTTAGTGTGTCGATCTGAAACTATGCTCCTTGGTGAGCCATGAAGTCGAATGACTTCTTTGAAAAATAGATTCGCAATGTGAGTTGCGTCACTGGTTTTGTGACATGGTATGAAGTGTCCCATTTTGGAAAATCTATCCACTACCACAAATATTGAGTCAAACCCTCTTTTTGTTCTTTGCAACCCCAATATTAAATCCATGCCGACTGCATCCCACGGCCTCTCAGGTATGGGCAATGGTTGATAAAATCCTGCATTCTATCTCTTTCCCTTCAAATGCTAGCAAATTCTGCATCTGTCCAAGAATCTCTTGACATCTACTCAAATTCCTGGCCAAAAATATGACTCATTCATTTTTGCGAACGTCTTTTCATGACCGAAATGTCCAGCCAATCCTCCACTATGTTTCTCCTTCAACAAATTCTCCCTCATGGAGCATTTTGGAATACAACGTTGATTACCTTTAAACAGTAATCCTTCTTGGATCATGCATTCTGTCCATTGACTTCTATCCCTGAGAATTTGACTCAGCTGCTTCATACGCCTCCTTAAAATATGGATCATCTATGTACATGTTTGTGAGATCATCAAAACCCAGTGTTTTCACTCTGAACTCCTGCAACATCAAACATTTTCTGCTCAAAGCATCAACAACCCTATTAGCAGTTCCAAAAATATGCTTGATTACAAAAGTAAATTTCTACATGTATTCAACCCATTTTACATGTCTGATTCAACTTTTCCTATTGAGTCACAAACTACAGTGCATGATTGTCACTGTATAAGACAAACTCCTTCGGGATCAAGTAATGTCTCCATTTCTTTAATGCCTGAATAATAGCATAAAACTCCTTGTCATACGTGGAGTATTTCACCTTTTCTTCGTTCAAATTCTCACTGAAGTATGCTATCATCCTGTCTTCTTTACTCAATATTGCCCCTATTGCAAATCCACTTGCATCGCATTTCACTTGAAATGTCTTTTGGAAATCAGGCAACACCATAATTGGTTGTTCCATGATTTTCCTCTTCAACAAATTAAAACTCTTCTTAGCCTCTTCTGTCCAGTGAAAAGATTTGTGTCTCTTCTTCACTGTGTCCATCATCAGTGCACTAATTCCACTGAAATTATTGATGAACTTCCGGTAGAAACTAGTCAATCCGTGAAAACGTCTCACCTCAAACATGCTCTTCGGTGATGGCCAATTCTTGATCACCTTGACCTTATCTGGATCCATCCTCAATTTATCTGCAGAAATAAAAAAAAAAACAAATAAATGAGTTATGTCTTCATAAATGAGGATTTCTTCATGTTTATTAGCAACTTCTCTTGCTGTAATCTCTTCATCACTGTAGCTAAGTGTTTTAGATGCTCTGCCTTTGTTTTACTGAAGATAAATATGTCATCTAGATACACAATGACAAATTTTCTGATGAATTCCTTCAGGACTTCATTCATCAACCTCATGAAGGCACTTGGCACGTTCATTAAACCAAACGGCATAACAAGCCATTCATACAACCCTTCGTTAGTCTTGAAGTTTGTCTTCCATTCATCACCTTCTCTCATACGAATATGGTGATATCCACTTTTCAAATCAATCTTCGAAAAAAAAATTGCTCCACTTAAGAAATCCATCAGATCATCCATCCTCGGCAATGGAAATCTGTACTTGATGGTTATCTTGTTGATTTCCCTTGAATCAATACACATCCTCCAACCTCCATCTTTCTTTGGACTGAGTACTGTCAGAACAACACATGGACTCAAGATTTCTCTAACCAACCCTTTGTCCAATGAATCCTGAACTTGTCTTTTGACCTCTTCATTCTCCTGTGGCGTCAATCTGTACGCTTCTTTGTTTGGAAAACTAGCTCTAGGTATGAGGTCAATATGATGACTCACACTTTTGATTGGTGGCAACAAACAAGGTAGTTTGTCCACTACTATGTCAGCGAACTCTTCCAGCAGTTCCTGAACCTCTTCTAGTAAATCATCCTCTCTTGTGCTGGTCAAAACAATTCCAGGCTTCCTGAACACAATGAATTATGTTTCCTCCTTCTTCTTAACCTCTGTAATAAGTTCCTTCCCTCTCATGAGAAGTACATTGTTTCTTACTTCAGGTTTCACCTCTTTATCTTTGATTGGAAGCAACATGTGAGTTCTCGCATTCTTCTCTAGGGTGTATGTGTTCATCCTCCCATCATGAATCACATTTCTGTCATATTTCCATGGTCTACCCAACAATAGATGACAAACATCCATGGGAATAACATCATAGAGTATATTATCATTATATCCTCCTATCTTAAATTCAACTAAACATTATTTAGTGACATTTACCTGATGTCCTTTTTGTAGCCATGAAACTCTATTAGGACTTGGATGTTCAATCGTCTCCAGCTCTAGATTTTCTACCATCTTTCTTGAAATGAGATTATCCGTTCTACCACTGTCCACAATGAGCTTGCATACCCTGTCCTTGGTTTTGCAGGTAGTCCGAAAAAGTCTGTTTCTTTGGACTGAACTCTCCACCTCCTTCTGTGGTGTCAAAAGAGTTTTTTGCATCATCAGTGATCTTCCGCCTTCAGCATATTCTGCCTCAACATTCTGCCTCTGCACTTCAGCGATGTGAGCCTGACCACCTTCTTTCTTCTTATCTGGACATTCATAATATTTGTGTCCATTTTTTCCACATGTGAAGCACTTTATTACTCCACCTCTTCCTCTTCCTCTACCTCTAGTACAAGGAAAAATGTTTCCATCTTCATACTGACTTCTCTGTTCGGTATGCTGCCCTCTCTGTGAATTTCCACCTCTCTCAGTCTAAGTCTAAGGTTTTTTCCCGTGTTCTTTGTGTTTCATATTTCTAGCCTGGGCAACTGATTTGCCTCTGGCTCGACTTCTGCCTCGGCCTCTCTGACCTTGTTTTCGGCTCAGCTTCTCTTCAGCTTTTAGATCCATCTGATAAGAATCTTCCACCGTTCAGATGGTCATCGTGCTCATCTCATATTGAATGTCATATCTTAGGCCATTCATGTACCTGACAACCTTTTCATCATCTCTTTCCCGATGACCTTCCCTAATGTTCAGCATGTAGAATTCTTCAGTATATTCCTTCACTGTCATCATCTTTTGTCTCAATTTTTGCATTCTTCGAAACAGAGTAATCTAGTAATCCCTGGGAATGAATTTTTCCTTCATCTTTGCAATCATCCTATCCCAACTCTTGATTTTTTGCTTGCCTTTACAGTGTCTGTCAGCTTGTATTTCATCCCACCACAATGTTGCATGTCCTTTAAATCTTGTGACAACATTTCTAACCTTCTTGTCTTCCTCGACATATTCATAGTCAAAATAAGTGTCCAGAGCTCTAATCCAGTCTTGAAGCTCTTCAACATCCAGGTTTCCCTCATAAACTGGGATGTCCATTTTTTCCGTGGCACCCATCCTTGCAATAGCTCTAATCAAGCATTCATTTGTGGCATCTTCCACTGAAATTTATTCTTCTTCATGTTCAACTTCATTTTCACTTTCGGAATCACTAAGATCCCCAACACTGACTGTGTGTCTCTGTGTTGTCTCCATGTCCTCAAGTCTGGCGTGTAAATCACGCATTTCTCTTGCCATGGCTGGGTCAGGCATCTACCTACCTCTTCTTCCTGGTATTTCCCTTTCCTCTGGTGGATCGGGTGTTTGCCTATCCCTTCTTCTTAGCGGCATGGTGAATCTTCCTTTTCCTTGCTACAGAAAGAAAAGAAAATTTTATGTGCTCTGATACCAAACCTGACGCAGACTATGCCCCTACCTCAGCCATAGTCTCTGCACTAACCTCCCAGTCTTAATGGATCATTCTAATTTCACCTTCGAGCCAAAGTGGCTCTTTCGATTCCTCACTAGAATCTCTGTTAAAAAACCAATTCACAGGTCCTTCCTTTTCCCCTGTCACGGCTTCTGCGCATACCTGATCTCTCCCTGACAGAAATGTTGGGTTTCAGGGTTTTCTGATTCCCGTTGTCGAGAACCTCAGTCTTCTTGATCTTCTGATATCCGATATGTCAATTTGCCGAAACGTCTTTAACTTCACCTAGCCCCCTGGGCTATACCTTTAGTCCACATGACCTTCCTTAATATGACCGCAATTCCTTTCGGGTTTTCGTGACTCAAGACCCCGACCTCTTGGTCTCTCGACTCCCGAAGTGTTGATTCCCGAAGTGCCAAAATGACCTTGCCTTTTGGGATTTATTTTTGAAACCCTAGACTGTTTCCACGTGTCCCCTCAAGATGGACGGTCCTCGTTGCTTCGCAATTTCAAGAAATCAAATGCCTATGGGTTTTTTCCCTCAGAACTCCTGAAGTTCTGATTCCTGACCTCCTATATGATGAAATGACATCAGCTGGACCCACAACGAAGCTTTCCACCTTGTCAAGATTTCAGACTTCACGTTTCTGAAATGTGCGTGCTTCTTGTCTTCAGGATTCTTGAAGTGTCGAACCCCAATAAGCCGATGGAATTTTCTATTGGGATTTTCCCTGAACTCAAGGATTTCCACCACGCATCCTCCTATGATGGACAGTCCTCAATCATTTAGCGATTTTGTGAAATCAAATGCTCCAGACGTCTCGTCTTCAGGATTCGCAAAATGTTGAATCCCGATATGTCAATGGCTCTCGATCTCCTCCACGTGTCCCAACTAATGGACGGCTCAGATCTGTTTCGAGGTTTTCATCATGGAGTGACCCGATCTCCTACTCTCAAGACTTCCAATATCCCAAATTTCAAAGTCCCGATATCCCGACGCCTTTCAGGATTTTCGCTCTGCTTGCGAGGGTTTAAACCCCATGCAACTCCTGTCAGATCCTATGACTGACGGGTATCTAAGTGAGGGTCGATGGCTCACGATCTCCTAAGCTTGAAAATGGTGAAAATCAGTCATAACACCCTTGCTTCTCTGTCATATCGGATGACTAGCGGGACTTCGCAAATTCTCTACAGAGAATTTCAACCGTTCGTCTCTTCCCTTGAGAACCTCCGTGAAATTTAAATAAAATATTTCTCTGCGTGGAACTTGTCCTTCTGCTGCATGATGTCACTGCAAATCTTTTCAATTCTTCAAGGCACTTAACCTCTTTCTTCCCTTCGATGACTTTGAAGATTCGAACCCTTCTGAGCATTTTCCCGACTTCAAGTCTTTCAGAAAAACTCCTACCGGCAATCCTTGGGGCAGACCTTCAAACACTTTCAAGTGTTGAACTCCTTTCGACTCTGCGCACTCCCTGTAGTAGCAGTCTCTCAACAATTCATTCAGGTTACAAACCCCATAAGCTTCACTTGGTCTACGCACACTTTGCATGGCTCCTGTGCCTAACTGCACCTTTGAGGAAATGAGAACAAAAGCTAACCTATCTGAGATTTTAGAGACAAAACCTCTGAACCCTTTTGTCAACGCACTCCTTGCGGAAAATTCAACTGCACTTCTTGCAAGAACTCTCACTCAGATAGAGAAACAATTGAAACTCATTTCCTAACTCTTTCTCTCTCAGACTTCAAACATAATCCTGAAATCATTCATACACAGCATAGAAAGAAAATGTATAATAGAAAGAGTGAAACCTTGAACATACCATTCAGCATACACATACAAGAAACAAATACAATGCCATGAATCTGAATTAAGACTCCTTCTATTAACTCAAATCTATGTACATGGGTGTTTTTCAAACACAGTTTCTATGTTCCAGCTCTGTATGCTCTTTTCTCTTTGGTAATGTTCTTCACTATCATACAATACTACAATGACGGTGTCTATATCCATTTTTCCTCCACTCCTAAAACTTTCTAATCTGAGAATTCAAAGCTACCTACTAAGATAAATGCCTTCTTAGTCCTTCAGATGAGAGCGGGTCGCTCAAGGTCTGATTACAATCTATAAATACACCTCTCCTTAACTATTACATTTACTTTGGGTGCATCCATCTTCAAAAAAATTTAAACAATTTATCATGTTTCCAAAATGTGTTGGTGCTTGCCCCATGCTCGCTTGACGTTGGCGATTCTCCTACATCAAAATTTGAGCTTGTTTGCTCCCTTTAAATTGCTCATTAAAGTATGAAAGGGGAATTTATCATGGATAGAATTATTCTTTACCAAGCCTGATAGATTATGATGGGAAAGAAAACCCCCTACAGTTTTCTTTTAGCATTTTCTCAAACTCTCAAAACATGAGAAAGCAATGAGCATATACTAACTTGGGCTCATAAAATCCACAAGTAAGTGATTACTTTCCCACAAAATTATTCTCTGCAAGATTTCTATTTACACTCACGTTGGATGATGTGGGATACGTTAAGGTCCACCTTCCAACAAGTCTCACTCCATCAACACCAACACCTTATCTAGAGTAGAGATTAGAGACTACTTAGTACCCTGGGATCTGCATGCCTCAATGGAAAATTTCCTTGCTAACAACCATGGGAATACACCAATGTCTCTTGGTTAATAGATCCTACATGTGACTCGACACCAAGACCTTTATTTGTACCTATTAAGATGTACTATAGGTACCTTGAGGCCCATTGGCATCACTGGTGGGTCATCTCGCATTGGTTAATGACATTCATTAATGGACGGTAATCCAATGATTTATTTTTGTGTTCGACTCCAGAACATTTATTCACACAAATAAGAATTGTACCATAGGTTAAATATTTGAAGCTGTTGAAGACATAATTTTAATTAGTTCCTTTTAGGAATGAACAAAAGACAGGTTCAAGGATAGCCATCAAATAATTTTCTTTATAAATAGGAAATCTTTTTCTCAGCAAGTTATTATTGGTTCAAGTTTCTCTGCAAATTTTGGTTTATTTCATCAGTACCAGTCAGTGCCAGACATAATCAATCAGTCACAGTGGTTATCAGAAATATAGATTCCATTTACAACTTTGGCGCTCTGTAGATTCAGAATTGAATTCAAAATCTCTACAGTAAGAAATGCATAACAAGGAGTAGGTAATTGAACTCAAATACGCTTAGTTTCATGTTAGTTTAATTTATTAAATTACACATTAATAACTTTAACTATGACTACCTTGATACTCCATGACATTTCATCATCCCTATACTCTGTACTTAACAAGCTAAGTTCAATTTCTTCTTGACATTTCATATCATGGAAAATGCACTGCATTATTATGGTTGAATTCGACACGACTCATATGAAATGATATTTTGAAAAGTTGTACGACCATCATCATTCCTTCGCACGCTATTGATCCCCATGACACTTCAAACATCCTTCTATAATTCCTCTCATGACCTACTTCACACATCATACTCTATTCCTCTATTTCCCTCATCTAATTCCGTTGCTCACCTTTGAACCTTTCCTGTTATACTGAGTGGAATTATGGTGGAAAATCGTCACGAACCTGAGACTTATGCAGATTTGGAGGCTCTTCCTGAGTATGAAGCCACCAAACACATTTTTCAGAAAGCTGGATGGGAGTCGTTCTTCAAGAAATTTGATGGGTATGATGATATGATTATGCTTCAATTCACTCTGCACTTTCATGGTGGACTAGCTAAAGTGGGTGAGCTGGAATTTGAAGTCACAAGAATTTCATTTCTGAAGAAATTCAATTACCCAGCACTGGTCAGAAATGGATGAAGGGTCAGCCAGTCAACAAGAATCTCTGCACGCAGCTCCTACAACCCTAGTATCGGAAATTACAATGGTCAAAAGGAACATTAAGGTTGTGGTTGGAACTGAAATGGGCTCAATTGCTATCCATACTTCAACGCTACCTCACTTGTGAAGGTCGGTACACGATCGTGTTTTCATGTCATGCTTGACTCCTCCTGCATTTCAAAGGTAACCATTTGGTGAACATCGCCTATTTTTTGTTGAAGAGCTTGAAGAAAATGGTAGAACAAGTTTGCAAAGACAAAGATTTTAGAGGCAATCTATTTCATTTTGGTCTTGTCAAAATTTTGGTTAAGTTTTCATTATCCCACAAATAGGAATCTTGGGATATGTTCATTGTAAGAACCCTAGCTTCTAACAAATCTAAAGATAAAATTATTGAGTCCAAAGCTCCACAGAAGAAGTCGAACTCTAAGAAAAAGGTTGTTAAAACCCTGGCCAAAATTTGTGATGACCCTGAGAATACACCAGACTGCACAATTGAGGCCAGTAATGATAATCATGGCACAGAACATTCGTTTGATGTCCATGGTTCTGATGGTGTGGAAACTAACCATGAAAGAGTGGAAAACATTGTCGCTATAGATGAAAATATTGAAATTTTGATTTCTCCTCCAACTGCTAAAAATATTATTGATGTGGAACAACTTGAGGAGTTAATTGACAATCCTAGAAGAAATCCCAAATGTAAATGCACACGCACACTTTTAGATATGGATAACTCTGTGCCTAGTTACCCATTACAGGAAAGATTGAAAAGTATGGATGATCATGAGGAGGCTCTGGAGTCTTCTAAGATGACATGGATTCTCTCCCAATTGATTCAAAAAGTCTGTAAAGTCAATCAGCAAGATAATGTTCCCAAAGAAATTGAGTGGGACAAGCCAATTCAAATTCCAGTTGATACCCCTATTCATATGTATGACGAGTTCACTCATGAACCGAGTCTATTCGACACCCCTGTTCAAGTATATGACGAGTTCACTCATGAACCCAATCCAGTCGACATCCCTGTTCAAGTATATGATGAGTTTACTCATGAATCTAGTCCAATTGACACCCTTGTTCAAAGACCAGATGAGTTCACTCATGCATCCAACCCTCAAACACAACAAGGTCGTGGTAAGACATTCAAATCTTACTGTGAAATCTCTTCCAGTAGATCTTTGCGACCAATGGTTGTCAGATTGGAAAATGGGAATCAAAGGTTAAAAGAGAAGTTACATGAATATACAATACTGGTTCAGCATATCAAAATAGAAAATGAACTTATGAAACTTAGACAAGCTCACTTCTCATCAAAGATTGAACGATTAAAACGAAAGAATAGAGGTCTTTTTCAGAAGAATAAGAAATTGTAGAAGATTGCCAGGAAGCACATCATCATTAATCGAGTTCTTAAGAAGGAAATCAGAAACATGAAGAAACATGAGAAATTGCAAATGTTGGCTGCAGCTGCTGCAACACTCTGATGAAACTCAGTTTTTGACTTTTTGTTGTCTGAGGACAGGCAAAGACTTCAGCTTGGGGGAATGTTAGTCTCCAATTTTAACCATATTTTTTCCTATATCATGTCAGATATACCCCCATTTTCATATCTAGTATCATTTCCTTCTGGCCTTACCATGACACATTTGACACCCTTTTGCCCTAAATGGAGTTATTCAAGGTATTCCTATGATTCAAGTTATTTTTAATGTATTTTGATATTTTAAACTAATATTGATACTAACGTGACATGAGTTAGGTACTTGTTCCCTTGAAATGGACTTATTAGTACCAGGTACCAGCTCGCACTTAGTGGAGATGTCAAAGACTTGCACGACATGGCCAGATTGGATTGACAGTCTGATTCATATGATTGATTGAGTCATAAATCAATGTGATGACTCAGAGAGAAACCGTAGAACTTTTTAATTATGATGCTTTATGATCCACGCTTCTTGACACTGCGTGTCATGAAGCTGTGAAATTAGTTTTGACCATATTTTTTCCTATATCATGTCAGATATACCCCCATTTTCATATCTAGTATCATTTCCTTCCGGCCTTACCATGACACATTTGACACCCTTTTTCCCTAAATGGAGCTATTCAA
>JZKD02S1773146.1:0-10496 GCA_000966675.3 Picea glauca | reverse complement strand
GATAAGTTGGAAACATGTGGAGGAGCATACCAACCTGAGGAGAAGCTGGAAGAACCCGGAGTTGAACCAACCCAAGAGGAGCCAAAATAACCTAATATGTCAGAGGAGGAAGCTAAGTAGTAGCTCAGTGATGAAACCGCAGAAATGGATTCTACAGCAGGGTGGCAAGCTAATGCCACAGAAGAAGAAAACAACATGGGATATTAGGATAATCTTCCCTTTGATGTGTATGAGGAAGAAGAGTTGCAGCCGAGAAGACTACAAAATAAGAGCCAGCCAACAGAGCAGCTGGAAGAGGTCATTGAGGAGGTAAGAAGGCTGATGTTGAGGCCAGCACAAGAAACTTCCAGCAAGGAGAGGCTGAGCAGAAGGAATCCTACAAGAGCAGTAGGGATGCAACAACAACAGCAACAAAACAGACGAGTGGGAGGACAACTCCAAAGGAGATTTTGGGATCTAGGGGGATTTCAACAACATAGCAGAGGAGCTCATGAGCAAGATCTCATGATTTTCCCAAAATTGGAGTATGATTCAGGAGCATCGGTCCACCTCAGCAATGTGTTAGCATTCCAATTCATCAATGCACATTCAAGGAGGGGAGAGGCGTCAGCCCTCTCATTTTTCCTCTGAATTTTAAATTTTAAATGTGAAGTTAATAAAATTGAATGTTTCCAGGCTGGAACAACCGAGCTATTTCCTTTGCATAGGCTAGAGATAAGGTTTCATTTAATAGGCCTGAGTTGTAAAGATCTTAATCATGTCCTCAGATTTTAGATATTGATGTTCATTGAATATAATTAATGAGAGTTAGGTAGCTTGGAGAAAAAGGCTCGAGCAGTCCCTCTTTTGTAAAAAGATATTTGTATCATATTTCAAGGGGGAAAGTTATTAGGAAGTTAAGGGGAAGGAGAGTAAGGAGAGGAGAGATTCGAGACTCAGTGGCATTCTGGGATCAAGAATTGTAATTAGTATTATGATATTAATACAAAAGAACATATTTATCTGTTTATCAATTCCTGTGTGGTGATTGTTCATGAATGTCATTTTGTGTTTATGTGTGCATATGTTGTAGATGTATGATAAGTTCCATTTGTAGGGTTAATATAGAATTCATTATCTATTTCAGATTTTTTTAAGTTGTTCTGGGTTTTTTAGGTTGCGCAAGGAGTGCACAATAGAGTCTTGAAAATTTGTATCCAGCACAAGGAATGCACATCTAAACTCTTTCAAGTCAGAGAAGAACATGCCAGGAGGGCACATCAAGGTTGTTGAATACCTTGGAGGAGAGATTGTGTAGAGGAGGAACAAAGAGGTAGGGTTACTGAATACCCTAGAGGAAAGTCTACGTAGAAGTAAGCGTAGCAAAAAGTTATTGAGGACTCTGTAAATCTCTGTCAGGAGGGCATTGAGCAAGTGCGAGTGTGCACAGGTGAAATATGTTTTGAGTTCATAGAAAAGATAAGTGTCATAGGAGGACACTCATAGAGTCTTTGAATACTCAGTAAGCTCATCAAGGAGTGATTTGAGAAGAAGTTTCCAAGAGGTCACATGTATCCCATCGAAGAACAAAGGGACAGAGACCTTTGAGGTCTAAGCAGTTGAAGCTCAAGGTGAAACAGATTTGTTGAACACTCTGGAGGAAGACCTGTTTGAGGAATGCACCAAGCCAATACTCAGATGAATTGTTGAAAGGAAACCATATGAAGGCCATTCAAGTGCAAGGAGTGCACAGAAGAGAACTCGTTCCAAGTCCCCAAGCTTAGGAGAAATAGTGCTTTCAACAACGCAGGAAGAAGATAAGTCATTTGGACTTGTAGAGGGAGGATAAAAGGGGTGAGCCTCTTTGATTTTTAAAGAATTCAATCTCAGGAGGGACAACATTTCCTAAAATCACAAAGTGCAGCAAGAGAAGCTATAGGAGCCATTGATTCTGGAGAAAATATGGATTGTCAGATATAAGTCTAGGAAGAAGGGAGCACGCAGGGGAGAAAGGTATATCCCAGTCGTTGGATCTAAGAACGAGGTCTAGTAGTCATCAGATATAAAGGAAGTTGCATGAGGGATAACAGTGGAAGTCCTTTGGACTTCACACATTTGGGAATTTTGAAGCGCAAAGGAGCAGGGACTCCCGAAGTCCCGAGGCCCAAACTAAATCAAAATCGGCCATCATATAAAGGGACAGGTGGTGGAAGATCTGAAGATATGAATCAGAAGTACTCTGGGAGTGCTCGGATAAGTAGAATGTGAAGCACTGAAGTCCCAGAGCTATGAAATAAATCCTAGTTGTTGGCGCTGGGAAGGGGTACGTGTCAATAGATCTAAAACTTCTGAGAAATAGAACTCGAGGAAATTTCATTCGTGGAGTGTGAATAAATCCCGAAGGTGCTAGGAGAGGAGTATATCGCAACCATCTGTTGCGAAGGAAACATGGAAAGAGATCCAAAATTATGTAGGTTTAACGCTCTGGGAGGAAGAAGTTGAACAAAGTTGAGGAACTAGCGAAGACTCGGGAGCCAAAGTAGATCTTGGTCATAGATCGCCAGGGGACGTGTGGCAATGGATCTAGGGATCCAGAGAAATATAACTCGGAAAGGATTGAGGTAAGTCTAGGTGGAGAATATCCAAAGAGCTGGGAGTCGAAGCAATCCTAGTCATCCATTGGGATAGGACACACGGTGTTAGATCAACGTTTCACTGATTCGATAAATGGGAGGAATAGAGGTAAGAGGAGTGAAAAATCTCAAAGGTCTATCTAGCGGAGAAGATTGTGGTTGTATATCTAAGTGGGATACGCATCATCATATCATGGGATCCAGAAGTGTGCATCCAGTAAAAGGTAAGAAGCAACCCTCGTCGTCAGTTTGTATGGACACGTGGTGTCATCTCTTTCGCTTTGTCAATAGACAACTTCGGGAAGAAAAGGATTTGGAACATTCAGAACTCCTGAAGGCCAGAGTCTGAAGAGGATTGCAGCCATTGGATGTTGGATAGGCGATAACCATCGATTCTCGCACCAGTTTTGTTCGTCGATTTAGGGTTTGAAGGAATTGGTGATGACTACAGTTGAAACTGTTGAGGGCTCGAAGGTAAAAAATGTCATCAGTCCTCAGATTGCAAGGACGCGTGGATAACGGATTGAGGTTCGAAGTTTGGTTTTTTTGCAAGCGTCGGGTGTTAGAGAAAAAAGAAATTGTTGAAGGCCAAAGTGTTGAAGACCTAGCGCACTTTGGATTAAGCCTCAGGTCACATCCGAGGTCACATGCAGAGAAGGACTAGCGGAAGGAGAAAGCGCCCATGGGAGTTGGTATTTGGAAAAAGTGATAAGAAAGAAGGAACCGCAGTGTTTGTTGATCTTTGAATGAATATCGACGGTGGGGAATCATTGTAGAGCGTGGAGGTGAAATTAGTGAAATTTCTAGTTCACGGCCCACTATTCACCAACGTCGTTGATATCGTCAGGACGGGGGATCAATGACCACGATTAGATCCAGTTGGGTGAGAAATTTCTGATTGTGGGGATAGATCCCTCTGATAAAGTGTGAACACTTTGGTTCCCTCTAATTACTGTGAATCGTTGATCGATGAACAAATCGGTAATGATCGAATCATGACCGTGAAAAACCTGAGGGTGATAACAGGGCCTATGTTTGATTGATACTGAGACTAGTAAGGTATCAAGGAGCTAATCTAGCTCAAGGATATTAGTATCCTTAACCGAGAAGTTGTGTAGCCCCGAGGCAGAGTAGGGGGTTCTACATCACCTAGGCATAAAGGAGGATAAATACAACATATGTGGGAGAAAGAATATTTCTTATTATGTTGGGAGAAATAAAAGATATTTTTTGTGTGAGAATTCATGTGTTAGGAAAATTAATTATGAGTTGTACATGAGTATAGATGCACAGGAGTGGAGATCAATTTGGCCATATGGAGTCATAGTCATGCTTGGGGGTGATCAGGACAAGTAATTTGGTTGTTTTGCATCTATGGTTGGCCGGAACATGGTTTTTCCATTTTTCTTTGGCTTATTGGTATAGATATGTATATTCTAATCTATTATTGAATACATATTTGCATACTAAATTATTGCTCGAATGCAAGATTGATTAGGTGTAGTTTGTTTATATAGATCTAAATATTTATGCATTTTGTACCTATATCATGCTACAATGGTCAAACTTTTATATTACCAAATAAATTATAGGAAAAAAAGATAAAGAAATTAGATGAAGGTACTATGAAAGTGTATGTAATTATCATTAGTAAGGATATATAGTACATTCATTTCTCTTAATACAATTGTTGTATAACAGAGAAAATTTCCAGGGAATAAAACTTGAAGTAAAAAGAAAGAAAAAACCAACATCTATGTAAATAGAGGATCATTGTTATCTATTGAACTAGAATAACAGAATGTAAACAATAGCAGATAGACTTTGTATGCATGCAAGTAGACCAATCCTTAATTAAATTGTCATGGAAGAAATTCAATCCCTTTTTTTTAACAGAAATTATCCCTTATGGGAGGAACTAATGTTCTCACACTTTGCAGGAAAATTCATAGAATCTCCAAAGTATTTTGTAAAAATTTTTTATGTAATACATCTATGACCAATATGAATTACAGTAACTAGAACACCTTTCCCGGGTATTGACCTTGAATTGCATAACTCGAATGTTTTCCACCTGTATAAAGAAACATAAGAAGCTTAGTATGGTGTAAGGTTTAGACTAAGGGTGAAAGAAATAATTAAAATATATGATAATTACCTTCCTTTCTAAGGATTTTCTGTTAGTGAAGGTCAGGAGCATGTAAGAATAGTCATTGTAGGTTAAAACCATAATATGAGTAGCAAAATACATATATGATAATGGAAGTTCGTATTTCTAAATGTGAATAAAATAGGTTTGCATACCTGAGTTGACTTAATGAATGGATCTGAACCTTGAAGGAGCTGACAAAACACAGAATGAAGGGTACTCCATTAAGGCTTGATGGGTTCCCTTGCAACAAAAAGGGACCCATCATTAACTTAAGATCCAAAATAAATTTATGATTGCAATATCAACAATAATGTGCAGATCATCGAACGCTTTGTTCAAAGTAATTTATAGTCTTTTACAAAGACTTATTGAGAATATTATGAGTAATTGTAGTAAATTTAATCTTGGTGTTTTTTCTATACTTAGAAGAATTCGATTTACAGGCCCAGGTCCTAAACACAACATTTACTGTAGTTAAAACATAAATGAAACAACACTAAAGATGAGATAATAGAGTAGGAAAGGGGTGAGACTTTTTCCATAACTATAACTCAAGATATTTTACACTATATGATCATTGCACAAAGGCGTATATAGCTGTAGTGAAAACCACCGCAATATTCAGCAGCATTTGTCTTAACAAATAGTCATGACTATGTTGTATGTATATGTAGTAAATAAACCAAAATTTGGTTGGTGTGGTTCGACAAACCTGGGAATCACCTTACTTATTGCATCCACAGTCTAAATTCTTTATTAAACTAAATTTTATGTTAATATTTCGATCTCTAGAAGAAAAATGAATAACAATTTCTTGAAAAGTTAAAAATAATAAGGATGATTATCTAGTTGATAGCGCTATACAAGAATCACCAAAGGATAGTTATTTTGAATCATAGTTTCATAAGGTTTCTATTATCATATTGCAAAGGACCACTGATTGTCATAAAGGGAACCCTGAGATGGTCATTTTGCAGAAGTATGAGGGGGTAAAAATACCCCAAGGCCTAGGAAAACTCACGCAAATTTAAATAAAAAGACATAAAAATAAATTTTGTATAACCAAAGAATAAGAATTATTTCTCTTACCTGGAAGTCACGATGGGCAACAGAAAATAATGAAGTGAACCATGAGTTTTGCAATGGTCGTGACGACTCATGTTAAGCCCTAAATAGTGGAACATTACTCCTTAATTAGGGCATATTACATTAGTAATGTTATTTTATTTATGTCGTCTTGGGTCCATTAGTTGTAATTGTACCTCCTAGTCTCCTATATATACCAAGGAGACCTTTTAATTTGGTATCATCTTGTATTTGGAAATTTATGTGGTGTATAAGGAGGTTGCCCCCTCAAAGAGGATTATTATATGAAATTATCTCTTTTTCAAGGATTTAGTACTTATTCTAAGGTTTTTCTTTGCTATCTTGATATTTGGTTACTAACATTTGGTATCAGAGCTCAAGGTCTTGGGATTTCGCTGCTACATCTAAGACACCTTGGAATTTTTTCTATAAATTGTTTTCTATATAGTTTCAAAAGGAAACCCTTGGAGGATATTTAGTAGATGGATCAAGATACGTGGGGTTAAAATTTCATCTCCTGAGACCTTATATTTTCGGAGATATATCTCGTGTAAGATAGGGTTCTGGAATCATCTTGAATTTAGTCATCTTGGAATTTTCACTATAAAAAAAATTATGTAATATTTGAGACCCTGAAATATGGAGGATATTCATATAAATTATCAAGGTATATGTGATAAAAAAATCCATCTTCTGGTCCATCCTAAGTTTGTAGATATACCATGTGCAAGATGGGGTATTTGACTAGTCATATTAACTAGTCTCAAACAGGTCTTTCGGGTAAAACAATGATATCTTCTTCAGTGAGTATCCAAATTAAGTGATACCCATTGCATTGGACATTTGACAGTCTGTAGTATTTCTGGTACAAGTGTTAGAATCAAATATTATATATTGTGATATTGGCATGCTTTACAAGTACGCTCTCCTGGAAGGGAAAAAAATCAGCAAGGTGTGAGGAAGTTACCATAACTTCCACTCGGCACATCCAATTTTTATCAAACTTGTGGCATTGCAGAGAAGACATTTAAGAGAACTAAAAAAATAAATTTCTAGACCTAGAAGGACCAAAATTTTGGAGATATAGTAGAATAAATATCATCTAGAAGAACCACCTCGAAATCAAGGTTTAAAAGTGATACTTGGTCAACATGCCACCAAAAAATGGAACTTCTACACCAATTAAGCCTCCAGACAATCCTACTTGGACTCTTGATGAAGGTGAAGAAATGCACAGAGACATAAATGATTTACAAAAGAAGACAGTAACAAAAGATGAACTACAAGGGATGATGGATTCAATTAAAGCTAAGTTGAAGGAAATAATGTATACTAAGATGGAGGGTTTAAAAAGGGAGATCATGGAAGCATTCAAAAAATTTCTAATAGAGAGGACACTTGAAAGTGACAATGCATCCCCTGAAATTCATGATGAGAACACAAGGAAGATTAATCAAGAATGGAGAAACTCCAACTTTGGATAGAATACCAACCACTTTCCTAAGATCGATATGACGAAGTTTGATGGCAAGGATCCAATCACATGGATACTTTATATGGAGCAATTATTTGATCTACATGATGTGCCACATACACAAAAGGTACGAATTTATTCTTTCTATTTAGAACCCAATCAATTTGTGTGGTATCGATGGATTTGTTCTCACAAATCACTCGTCACTTGGACAATTTTCATGGAAGAAATGATATCACACTATGAGGATACAAGGAGAAATACCTTCTTTATCCAATTGATAAATCTCAAGAAAAAGCTTTCAGTTGCAAAGCACATTGAGAACTTCCAAAGATTGAATATAAGGGTAACAGATATTCCATATGAGCACCTGATTGATGTGTTTATAAGAACTTTAAAGGATAACATTCAACATGAGGTTCGCCTTTGGGAACCCAAATAATTGGAGAATGCATTCATGGTGGAAATAAATGTCGAAATTAAAAATATGGCTATGGCTACTAGAAGGACCACTCCTAACATCTATTGAGAGAATAAAGTTCCATATTCTATTTCCCTCAACCTACAAAGTTGACACCTCAATAACTGGAGGAAAGGAAAGCAAAAGGTTTATTCTTTAATTGTGACAACAAGTACAGTAAGGGACATAAGTGTGGTTAGAAGAAATTATTCTACATAGATTGTGAAGAGGAAGAAGAACTAGAACAAGAACCATCTCAATATGAAAACGTAGAAGCGATTTCTTCTGAAGGGTTGACTCCCACAATATCATGTAACGCATTGGATGGAATTAACACTCTTCAAACCCTCGATATAGAAGGATATATCAAAAATAAAATGGTAATAGTACTAATTGATTCTGGTAGTAATCATAATTTCATTCACTATAAATTAGCCAAAGCTCTCAATTTCTTTGTATATCCAGTGCCAGAGTTTCAAGTAATGATTGTAGATGGAGGAACTATCAATTTCTCAAGAAAATTCAATAAGATCAATCTTACTATGGGGGAATATGTAATGAATAGTCCAATGATTTCTATACCCATGGGTGGTGTTGATGTTGTACTAGGAATCCAATGGTTACAGTCATTAGGAACAATGGATTTTAATTTTCAAGAACTTTTCATGAAATTTTCACTGGAAGGAAAAGAAATTGAGTTAAGAGGTATCATAAGGAAACCTAGTAAGGTGATAATCTCTAATGGCATGAAAACATTATTGAAAAAGGGGAATCAGGGTGTAATTGCACAACTATGCTCACTAGATTTTCAAACATCTAAGATATATATTCCCCTAGATCTCCAAGGGATCATTGATAAGCATTCCAAATTATTTGAAGATATTCCCAAAGATCTTCCACCCACTCGAAATAATGATCATGTTATTCACCTAATTCCTGGGAGTGTTCCTCCTAACATCACATCTTACAAATACCATTATGCCCAGAACAGTGAAATTGAGCATATGGTTGAAGAAATGTTAGAGGTTGGCATTATTAGACCTAGCCAAAGTTCTTACTCTACACCAGTGGTAATGGTACTCAAGAAATATGGCTCATGGCATATGTGTCTAGATTATAAAGATCTCAACAAGATCACTATTAAATATAAGTTTCCCATTCCTGTCATTAATGAATTGTTAGATGAACTACATGGAGAAATCTATTTCAAAAAGTTGGATCTCCAGGGTATCATCAAATTAGAATGAAGGAAGTAGATATCNACTTCCAAAGATTGAATATAAGGGTAACAGATATTCCATATGAGCACCTGATTGATGTGTTTATAAGAACTTTAAGGGATAACATTCAACATGAGGTTCGCCTTTGGGAACCCAAATAATTGGAAAATGCATTCATGGTGGAAATAAATGTCAAAATTAAAAATATGGCTATGGCTACTAGAAGGACCACTCCTAACATCTATCGAGAGAATAAAGTTCCATCTTCTATTTCCCTCAACCTACAAAGTTGACACCTCAATAACTGGAGGAAAGGAAAGAAAAAGGTTTATGCTTTAATTGTGACAACAAGTACAATAAGGGACATAAGTGTGGTTAGAAGAAATTATTCTACATAGATTGTGAAGAGGAAGAAGAACTAGAACAAGAACCATCTCAATATGAAAACGTAGAAGTGATTTCTTCTGAAGGGTTGACTCCCACAATATCATGTAACGCATTGGATGGAATTAACACTCTTCAAACCCTCGATATCGAAGTATATATCAAAAATAAAATGGTAATAGTACTAATTGATTCTGGTAGTAATCATAATTTCATTCACTATAAATTAGCCAAAGCTCTCAATTTCTTTGTATATCCAGTGCCAGAGTTTCAAGTAATGATTGTAGATGGAGGAACTATCAATTTCTCAAGAAAATTCAATAAGATCAATCTTACTATGGGGGAATATGTAATGAATAGTCCAATGATTTCTATACCCATGGGTGGTGTTGATGTTGTACTAGGAATCCAATGGTTACAGTCATTAGGAACAATGGATTTTAATTTTCAAGAACTTTTCATGAAATTTTCACTGGAAGGAAAAGAAATTGAGATAAGAGGTATCATAAGGAAACCCAGTAAGGTGATAATCTCTAATGGCATGAAAACATTATTGAAAAAGGGGAATCAGGGTGTAATTGCACAACTATGCTCACTAGATTTTCAAACATCTAAGATAGATATTCCCCTAGATCTCCAAGGGATCATTGATAAGCATTCCAAATTATTTGAAGATATTCCCAAAGATCTTCCACCCACTCGAAATAATGATCATTTTATTCACCTAATTCCTGGGAGTGTTCCTCCTAACATCACATCTTACAAATACCATTATGCCCAGAACAGTGAAATTGAGCATATGGTTGAAGAAATTTTAGAGGTTGGCATTATTAGACCTAGCCAAAGTTCTTACTCTGCACCAGTGGTAATGGTACTCAAGAAATATGGCTCATGGCATATGTGTCTAGATTATAGAGAGCTCAATAAGATCACTATTAAAGATAAGTTTCCCATTCCTGTCATTAATGAATTGTTAGATGAACTACATGGAGAAATCTATTTCAAAAAGTTGGATCTCCAGGGTATCATCAAATTAGAATGAAGGAAGTAGATATCCCAAAAACAACATTCCGAACTCATGAAGGCCATTATGAATTTTTGGTCATGC
>JZKD02S1773135.1:80891-106067 GCA_000966675.3 Picea glauca | reverse complement strand
CATGGTAAGATTAAGACAACTCTGGTAAGATCACCTTTGTTAGAATTTTATCAACAACATTTTGGTGAATTTGAAAAGCATACTAAGGGCATTGGCTTGAAAATATTAAGAAAGATAGACTACGATGGACAAGGGCTAGGAAAGAGAAGACAAGGCATCCTAAGCCCCATTGTAGCTATACCGAGGGTCAAGCATGTAGGCTTAGGTTTCGATCATGGAAATGAAAATGACAAGAACGACAAGACCTCATTTGTGAAGGAAAATGACATGACAGAGTTGGCCTGCTCATAAAAAAAAAGAGCAACAATACATGAAGGTGGGAACCCACTACCACCTTAGCCTTCTTATGGCAGATTGAAGAAGGGCAGTGATGAAAAGAGCTCAAAGGGTTAGTCTGCACCATCACTTAGAAGAAGTAGCAAGCCAATTGGCTAGGGAAAGAAGGAGAAGAATACCAAGAGGTCTACATCAAAGAAGACATCCCTTGTTTGTCACTGCTGCAAGAAAAAATGCCATAGTGTTATCAACTGTTGGTACTTAGAGGCTTGCTCAATTTCCAAGGAAGACCATCTTGAGGCATCTTATTGGGAAAAAAAACCACATGCCATAATCTTGAATGTTTTTAGAGGAAGAAGATCAATACAACTTCCTCAATCCAATAACAAACACATAGGTACATGGAGAAAATGATCATGTCAACCAATCCATACAACAATGCTAAGAATTTTTTCTACTGCTACAATTTGAATGGCCATTGGGAAGCAAAGTTTTGGTGACTTCATTCAGAGCTTCACCCCATGAATCATATAGCTAGGAGAAGATTGTAGAGAGTGAAGATTGAAGAAGAAGAGTTTCCTGTGTCTCTAGTCCAAGGAGAAACAATTATCCAAGACATGGGAGGTCAGTGACACCAACAAGACAGACAATAGATTGATGCCAAGGGAAGCCACAATCCAATTGTTGGTTTTCGATATTGCATTTCAAGAACCCATTCTTGAAGATGTGCCAAATATTGGTGCAGAGAGGTTAATGAACTTGGGGAAGTTATTGATAAATCCATGACATGCTTGTAAGCATGTGCATGCACTAGAGAGTAGTTTCCATGACAAGAAGCAATTAATCCTAGAAAAATAACATATACCACACTTTCCTTGTGGAATTGTTACGTGATTGCATAGTGTGATGGGTCACATTTAACACAAACCAACATTCGACTTGGCTTCAATGATTGCCAAGATGGACCATCTCCAAATCTGAGAGAGAGAGATGGGAATGAATTCTTATTGCAAAGTTTGGATAAGGAGATTTCTTAGAGCCAAGAGTTAGTGATCAAACTTCTACATTGCAGGAAAAAGTGAGCCAACAACCAGAGCCAGTAGCCACAACCACGAGCCAATACTAAAACCATGAGCCAAATCTAGAGCCATATCTAGAGACATAGTTGTAGCCAGGAGATAGAGTCAGAGCCATGTTACAGAGAAGTAGACATAAGGTACATTAATCCACATTGGTTTCCTTCAAGATTTTGGAGACCAAAAAGCCTCTCAATGGGAAGGTGTGATTCAAAATGGATTCAAACTAACGAATGGTTTTAAGACTTGATATCTGCAAGTTAATTTGGAAATTAATGAGGGTTAGTAAAGTATGTAAAAGACAATGTAATGTAAAGTCTAATAAGACAAAATAAGAAGAAAAAAACGGATTAATTAAAAATTAAAAAATAGATAGGAGAAAAAAGAGGCCGATGAATGTGAAGTGAAAGGTTATGTTTGTTGGCCTTCCCATTGCCCCAATTCTTCATATTTCTCCCATTACCAGGGATGATTTTAAGGATGGAAATTTATTTTAAAATGTAGAAACCTTGGCGAATATTACTAATCCTTCGTATGCCAACTATAAATTATTGGCGATATTTTTCTAAAAATATTCAAATTTCTAAGGATGTTATATAGTTTTTATAAAATTTTGGCGATTCTTAAGGTAAAATAATCTTATCCTATAGAATTTGGGCGAATCATTTTTAAAATAGCGAATCTCGTTTTTGGAAAAACCATGGAAAATTAGCCCATGAGCGAAATTTAGCCCCTAAAATCATCCCTACGGGCCATTACTTTCACTTTCAAAAGGTATTTTGGCCAAGGAGATGAGGCGACATAAAAAGCCATGAAAGTATTGTAATAGGAGATTTCCAAAATAGGTTGAGCATCCATTCAAACATAGTTTTCCCATTTGGGTTTCTAGGGTAAATATGGTGTCCATCGTGTCTTGAATTTCTGTAAGATTTCTATGTGATTATGCTCTATGTATCATGTTTTAGTTTCGATTTTAAGGGTTTCCAATGAATAGTGGGAGTGTAAATGAGAAGGATATATAATAAAACTTGCGGATTTATTGAATTATTGGTTTTCCTTGTCTAATAGAGAGTATAACAACACTACTACTACCACAGTAGGATCCATTTACGGGCCCAGAGATCGATGTTGGCATCTCAAAGTCATTATACCTTTGTAGGAGTTTCTAATTTGGTTCAATTCTTGGTGATGGACAAATTTCTCTTTCCTGCAAGCTCAAATCTTCTCCACAATTTGCAATTTCACTCTCCATGGTCGATTTCCGACTCACTTGGTCGATTTCACTTTGGCCTGGGTCATTTTCATTTCCCTAGGTGGCTTCACATTGACTTGGGTCGAATTACTTCCTCCCTAGGTCGATTTCTCATTGGTTTGGTCGATTTAATCCTTGCTTGAGTTGAATTTAGATTTTCCCAGGTTGATTTAATCCCTTTCTGGTGATCGATTCAACTTCTACCTAAGTCGTTTTATCTCATTGATGGCTATACATTTTCTCTCTGAATGCCTTACACTCATTGACTATGTAATTTCTCCTTTACTTGGTTGATATCATCATTTGGTTGACTTCCACATTGCTTGGTCGATTGGATTTCCTCTCTAGTTGAATTTCCTTCAACTTGGTCAATTCTATTGCCTAGGTTGACTTGTTTTATTGCCTGAGAATAGATACAAATGCAACTCTCTATATTTGTCTAGTGAAATTCCCTTTCTCTTAATAAAATCTTGAATTTCATAAGTCATCCATTCAAGTGATTATGTTGTGCATATCATTGATATAATTTGAGGCCTCACCTGGAGAGTTGACCTAATCCAATCCAAAGCCTTTTATCATTAATTATATCACTAGTTTTATTGAATTCAACAAAATAATAGAACAAAAGAAGAGCGCTTCATCGCAGTAGGCTGAATGAACAAATGGATGGTTTAGTTTGGTTGATCATGATATAGATTCATACACACACATAAGAGGTGTAAACATCTTTTTTTCATGGAAGCTTCTAGCCATAATAGACATGTCTTTACTTCAAGATTTTGTGTACATGTGTGCTTAAGAATGCAATACTCTAGAAGGAGAGCAACATTTGGCCAATACATGTATAGTAGATATTTAAAAAAAAACTTCAAGAGCTCCAAGACACTGTAGATCGGTCACTTATGATCTAAGTAAAACCTCTTTATAGAAACTAAAGAGCGATTTGGATTTCTTGGTCGCTAGAGTAATTGTATGCATGAGTAGTGATGGTAGTTGGATTGCTGAGTTTGTCTTTTATTATGTATGCACACTTGATAGATCAACAATTATATACAACTCAATGGGCATTTGAACTAGCAAGCACTCATCAAAGTGTTGAATAGTATTGTCTTGAAGGAGAGGTGCTCATTTTGAAATTGAGCAATAGCCATAGCCCTTATTTTATTTGATTGAGAAGAATCTCAAGTGGTAAAAGCCGAAGAGCAACCATGGGAGAGTGTTGATGGATATTGGTCTTGACTTTTCATAGTAAACAATACCAAGCCCTGAAGCCAAGAAGCATAGCCATTTGGTGTATGCCTACTTGGTGATTAACAACATAGGAACTTGAACCCAAACCCTTGATTATTGACAACTGATTGTTTGTATGCAAGTTACACCAAGCATAGAAGCCTCATAAACCTTATGAAGTCAACCAACAAACCCATCCTTACATGCCATTAAAGAACAAGACATAAGGAAGTTGCATCCAAAATTTCCTAAGAACAAAGGCTGGTAGCCTTTTTGAAGACAACGCTCTACACAAAATCAATAGTAGAGGTCATATTTCATTTCTGCAAAGTGTCCTTGTTGGTGAAGCAAGTGGGTTACTTCGTTTATGTATAGTATTAGTATCAAAGTATTTGAATCAGCTGCTGCTAGAACTTTGAGAGAACCTTGCAAATTCAACATGGGTAAAAACAATGTAGAAAGGTTGGAAGACTAAAGGGCCAACCATACTCAGCTTCAAGAGAAAACAACCACTTAGAAAGATAAGGTCCAGAGATACGACCAGAGAATGGCAGAGATCCCCATGTCGCCATGTTCAACTTCACGTTCATCCTTCTCCTTTAGTTTCGAGTTTGCAGTATGAGACACCTTGATCTATTGCTTCTTTCACACTACTCCTTATCATCTTCTCGGAGAACTACTTGTTCAATTCTCCGATTCCTCGAGCTTCCGACTTCCATGGCGCGTAAAATCCAGCTTTAGTCATTGAGCAACGACTTACGATGGTTTGTTAGAATGAAAAGTTTGGCTGACTACTGACAAATGCTCCAGGTGCCTATATAAACTCGTTTTCACATTTCTTGTAAATCCATGGTCTGGGTATGCTTTCTGTTTGTAATTTGTGATTGTGATTGACATTAAGTCTATTGTGTATTACCTGCCATCATTCTTATTCACTCTAATGGACATCTCAGACAATCTGAATGGTAACTTCCTACTGTTGTGAATCAGTGGCATACAAGGTTTCAGCAACAAGGCAGCAAGCCATGACCAGGAAAAAAGAGACAACGACGTCAGTAGGTGAATTTTGAGCTTTAAATGGAGAAAATGAATTTGTGTGTATGAATAAATAAAATATGAATAAATAAAATTTGTGTGTATGGATACGGATGGCCATTTACCGAGATGAACTATTGCAGGCATCCAAACAAGGTTTGCAGAAATAGTTATAGCATTTTAATCAACACAGAAAACAGCGCAGCCATACGTATTTTCGCTGGGTTTAATGCATTAACAACATTAAGTTCCCGGCTGAAAGAAAAGGGGTATAAACCCAGATGATGACAACAAGATATAACCTGGTACATTGTCCGCACGAACGCGGAGGGCGGGAAAATGACTAACGTTCGCCATATGTTTGACAAAATGAGTGAAAATGATTTAGTGTCATGGACTAGGACGATCGTCAGGTATGCCAAATGTGGTAAAATTATCTATGCACGACAACTGTTTGACAAAATGCCTGAACGAAGCTTGGTCTCTTGGAATGCAGTTATTGCTGGCTATACTCAGCATGGTCATGATCTGGAGGCTCTCAAACTCTTCAGTGCAATGCATATGACTGGCATGAAACCCGACTACTTCACTTTCGCAAGCGTTTTAAGTGGTTGTGCCAGCCTAGCAGCTCTGGAAGGAGGTAAGCAGGTCCATGCTCACGCCATCAGAAGTGGGTATGAAGCTTATTTACCTGTCGGCAACACCCTTGTTACAATGTATGGAAAATGCAGTAGCATAGTGGATGCACAGCAAGTGTTTGACAAAATGCCTGAACGGGATGTTTTCTCATGGACTTCAATGATTGCAGGCTACTCAAAATGCGGGAGCATAGAGCATGCACGTCGTGTGTTTGACAAAATGCCGGAGCGGAATGTCGTCTCTTGGAACGCCATGATTACTGGGTATGTCCAGCATGGGTATGTCGAGGATGCCCTTCAATTGTTTGGCACAATGCATTGGACAGGGTTAGCCCGTGACCAGTTTACATTTGCGAGTATACTGAGTTTATGTGCTAATTTGGAAGTCCTAGAACTTGGCAGGCAAGTGCATGTTCTTGTAATTAAGACTGGTTTTGATTCATATGTTTCTGTAGGCAATGCGCTTGCTACCATGTATGCCAAGTGCTGGAAAATACAGAATGCACATCAAGTGTTCGTCAAAATGGAAGAACGAAACTTAGTCACTTGGAATGCAATGATTGCAGGATATGCACAACAAGGGCATGATGAGGAAGCCTTAGGCATTTTTTGGGAAATGCAACAGAGACACATTAAACCCAGTGAGTTGACACTGGTAAGTGTTTTGAGTGCTTGTGCTAATTTAGTAGCATGTGAGCATGGTAAGCAGGTACATGGTTATATTATTAGGACAGGCTTTGAATCCCATGTTGCTGTTGGCAATGCTGTTGTTACAATGTATGCCAGAAGCCAAAGCATAGAAGATGCACGCCGCATGTTTGACAAAATACCTGATAGAGATCTAGTCTCGTGGAATGCAATGATTGCAGGATATGCCCAGCAGGAGTGTAGCAACAAAGCTTTGGAACTCTTTTGCCAAATGCAAGGGACATATGTGAAACCTGACCAGTTTACTCTAGCCAGCGTTTTGAGTGGTTGTGCGAACCTAAAAACTCTGGAATATGGCAAGCAGATACAAACCCAAACTATCAAGAATGGATTAATACTCTGTGTCTTTGTCAGTAATGCACTTGTTACAATGTATGCCAAGGGTCAAAGCGTTGGTGATGCAAGGCAGGTATTTGATGAATTAGCAGAAGCAAACACAGTTTCTTGGAATGCAATGGTTGCGGGATATGCTCAGCATGGCTATTATGAGGAGGCCATAGAACTCTTCTGCCAAATGCTGCAGTCAAACATAATACCGGGGCAATTCACCTTGGCCATGGTGTTAAGTGCATGTGCCAGTCTAGCGGCTGTCGATTGTGGCAAGCAAGTGCATTCCTACATTATCAAATCTGGATTTGGCTCATATCTGTCTGTGGGCAATGCTCTGATCACCATGTATGCAAAATGTGGAATGATAGAGGATTCACATAAAATGTTCTATCAAATTCCTGGAAGAGATGTTGTCTCGTGGAATTCAATAGTAGCAGGATATGCTCAGCATGGAAATGGCAAGGAGGCCATCCACCTCTTTGAAGCAATGCTGGAGGCAGGCATAAGCCCAGATCATATTACTTTTGTTGCCATTCTCTCTGCATGCAGCCATGCAGGTCTAGTGGATGAAGGTTGTCACTACTTTGAGTCCATGAGTCAAGATCACAATATTACTCCAGGATCAAACCATTATGCATGCATGGTTGACCTTCTGGGTCGAGCTGGGCTTCTAGACAAGGCAGAGAGCTTTATCAACAACATGCCCTTTAAACCTGATGCTAGCATATGGTGGGCATTGCTCAGTGCATGCAGAGTTCATGGTAATATGGAGCTAGGAAAATGTGCAGCTGAATCCCTTTTTGAGTTGGAACCAGAAAACCCAGCAATATACGTGCTGTTATCAAATATCTATGCTGCAGCGGGCCGGTGGGATGATGTGGCAAAGATTAGAACATTGATGAAAGGCCGGCAGGTTAAAAAGAAGCCAGGATGCAGCTGGATTATAGTCAAGAACAAAGTGCACACATTTGTGGTAGAAGACAGGTCACACCCACAAACAACAGAAGTCTATGCAAGACTGGACAGATTGGCTGAACAGATGAAGGAAGCAGGGTATGTTCCTGACACATCCTTTGCACTACATGATGTTGAGGAGGAGAATAAAGAAAACATCCTCTCTTATCATAGTGAGAAACTTGCAATCGCTTTCGGGCTTATTAATACAGTCCCTGGAACACCCATCCAAATTATAAAAAATCTTCGCGTATGTGGTGACTGCCATACTTTTATGAAATTTATTTCAAAGATTGTTGGGAGAGAAATTATTCTCAGGGATGGAAGCCGCTTCCATCATGTCAAAGATGGTTTGTGTTCATGTGGGGACTATTGGTAACAGTTAGTTAAAGAAACATGAAACTAAGGTTTAATGCTCCTGACATTTGTTTGCCACACATCGCATGATTCTTGATAGGAGTTTTCATAAATTTGAATTAAGTAAAAATAATTCATTCCGCAGTGCCATGATAACAGAAAATTGCTCTGCATATTTTATCTGTCCATGGGGAGGAGGCAGGGATTTGACCTCTAAAATCTAGAGAGGTATACATACCTACCCCCTTCTAGATTTGAACTTGTGACCTCTTAGGAGTAAACAGTTACTTGGGGTCCAACCTCAAATGGTCATGCTGCTGGTTTGGTTCATGTGGATTAGTTCGCAATGCTTTTTGATTTTGTTAATCTGGAGGCAACCCCAAATGGTCGTGCTGCTGGTTTGGTTCCTGTGGATTAGTTCACAATGTTTTTTTATTTTGTTAATCTGGAGGCAGGGATTTGACCTCTAAAGTCTAGAGAGGTATACATACTCTACCCCCTTCTAGATTTGAATTTGTGACCTCTTAGGAGAAAACACATGTTTTTAACCATTAGGCCCACAACACTCAACCACTCGAACTAACCCACCGAGCTATATCAACTATATATATATAAGTAAATTTTTTTCCTAATATGAGGGGGATGTGTAATTCCTTTTGTTTAAGATGGAGTTGACAAGTGGGATTTAAAAAACGAATATTAATAACAAAAAGTATTTCAATGTTGGTCATAAATAAAATATTTCAACCTCCACCTGAAGTAAAATATTTCAACATCAACTTTATATATATTAGTGTTTCTCTTAGAGAATGACATTCTTCCATCTTGCACCATTTTGTTGGTTAGAACTACAGTGACCTAAACCTAGATATTTGCAGAACTAAATCGTCTCTTAGAAACCAAGCCCTCTCCCTTCTGAATCAATTCTTGATTAGCTTGCTAGTTGAACCAAAATCAAACTAAGTTGAGGTTCATCATAGTCTAATTAGGGTCACCTTAAGCTCAATGGTGGTCACATCTTTGTAGTTTGGGTTGGCTTCATCGAGGGTTGTAACCCTGCCTATAGATTAAACTTGGTGTTTAAGGGATTATAATGTCATATTTCATGATGTAGTATGTACTCTCTATATGAATGTAAGTTATAACCAAGACACTACTATTATGAACATGTGGGCTGAGTTGATATTACAATCCTAATAAATAAAATAACATGATAAAGCAGAATACATACAATGTACACCAAAATGAGTGTGGGATACAAGTCCTAAAGTCATAATACAGATGAGTTGCACAATAACTCCTTGTATGTTAGAAGAACCTCTTCCTAATCACCCAAGTACATCCATATATCCCAACTGTATGTTTGTTTCTCCAATTATAACTCTATTGACATTAATATTATGAGTTTCCGGATTCACTATGTGAAAAATTGGTGTTGGCATTTCGGACCTGCTATATGCAGTTCATCTTCGAGACAAAAAGATAAAGATCAAGGCATAAACAACATGAAGAAAGATGCAAAACTTGCGAAAAGGAATGATTACCCATCCTAATAAATAAATAAAAGAAAGATTACTAACAAAAATAATAAGACAAAAATGAGAAATGTCTTAAGAAAAAAGGCCACAAATTAGAATAAACCTAGGAAGGTAAAAAGAAAATAAAAATAATACCAATTAAAAACAAAAAAAAAGAACAAAATGAACTAATAATGATTAATAACTAAAAATTGGACATAATAATTAACAACTATTAACAATTCTATATAAAAATATATCTATCTATATAAATATAAATATAAGTATGTCAATTGAGTTAGCTTGGGTGGTTGGGATGAATGATTATTATCCTCTTCACTTGGGTTTAATTCATGCAAGTGACATGTTGAGCTCAAAACGAGTATATTGGTGTAATGGCTTCGAGCCTTATTGTTGATCGACCTAAATATATAAATATAAATACTATTAATTAGCTAGGGGTATTAACATAAGTACTAATCATAATTAAGACTTATTAATAACTGTTAATACTTATATAACTATATAAAGAAAAAAAAGTAATGAAATGAACAAACAAAAAGGAGAAACATAAAACTACAAACCATAGGTAAATTGAAAAACAAAAAAATAAAAAGATATAAAAACAAAATAACAAGATAACTAAAAAACCAAACATAGAAGAGAAAGGGAAACAAAAACCAAAAATCAAAAGAGGAGGACCTTGGTTACATTTTAATGATGGGTTGATAAGTTAAACCAAACACAGTGGTAGAGAAAGGGAAATGGGAATGAAAAAACAAAAAAGGAGGACCTTGGTTACATTTTAAGAATGGGTAGATAAGTTTTACTCAGTTTTAGACCATCATCCCTATTGATATTAACACAATTATCCTCTTTCAACTTTAGTTAAAATTTTTGTATTTCCAATATCAATATGATGTTTGGTTTTGTATGAATGATCAACAAGGGTGGAGGACTTGACCTGATTGTGGGTGATAACCTCCTTATGTTCCTTAATCATAACTTCAAAAGACCTCTCATTTTCACCGATATATTTGAGACCATAAGGACAAGGAATATGATAGACGCCTTTATGAAGCTGAGGGTCCACTAGGTCCTCAATAGATTTAAGGAGGCTTTTGATACTGTGAGGGGGTTGAAAGATAGTTCTAATGTGCTTCTTCTTGAGGATCCTAACAATATTTTTGTAGGTGCCTTGAACATAGGGCAACACCACTTTACGTTCAACTTCAAAAGCTTCATCATTTGTACGGGCTCTAGGAATCCTTCTTTCTTTTTGAAATGCCTTCTCAACTTGCCATTTATTATAACCCCTATTTATGAAACTATTAATTAGGTGAAGTTTTTCATGTTCGAGATGATCGCATCAAAGATTATGAGGGCCCGAGTGGCAAGAGTGTTAATAACCCCTCTTTTTTTGGAGGGGTGATGATGGGAGTTCGCATGAAGGTACTATTCAGTGTGGGTTTTCTTACGATAAACCTAGTGTCCCAAAGAACCATCAACCTTCCTGGAGACAAGAATGGAGTTATTATCTTCTAACTCCATGGTAAATTGTATGTTCTTAGAAAGACCATTAAGAGTATGCACAAAATTGTTGAGGATTTCTTTACCATAGGGCCACTTAACATTGGTGTCGTCATCATATCTAACTCATAAATCAGGTTTCAAAGGAGAAGAGTCCAAGGCTTTACCTTTGAAATGTTCCATATAAATATTTTCTACGATCAGGGAAAGGGGGGACCCCAGAGTAACCCCACAAGCTTGTTCATACATATTACCTTGGAAGCTAAAAAATGCCGATCTTAGACAAATTTCCATGAGTGGAGTCAATAACTTTGGGGTCAATAACTTGCTCAATCACCATAACAACTTCATTAATAGGGGTCGGATGTCCTTATCATTAACCTTAAGATTCTTGATTTTGTTAACAAAATGAGTGGAGTCTTTGATATAACTTAGTCCTACCTACAAAACCTTTCAACCTATTAGCTAAGAAGAGCATTTTCCCTCTACATATACATATTCTCACTCATTGCACATGTGGCCCCACATTAGGTCGACCCCTATCATATATACATTCAACCCCATATATATCCCATTAGGGCCATAGCATAATACCCCCTATTCGAAAAACTTTGTCCTCAAAGTTTCGTAGTTAAGGGTTTTACATGTAATGAAGTCGAGTAATATGAGTTTTTGTACTCTTGCTTTCTTGATGCCATTGATGATTATCTATCCATATATTCAACTATTTTTAGTGTCAATCCTTGATAACTTCCTCTCCTTTGATTCCATCCATTCTTGTAGCTTCTCCATTTTTGTATAATCCAATTCAATAAGAATGTCATGGGCCTATTGTAGAGGGTTTTTCTCTTACCATACTCTATTCAAAACTGGAATTTAATTAACTCTTTAATAAGCAAAGAATATTAACTTAAGAAAATAATCCTTTCAACAATTGAGCAATCATTCAATAAGGAGTGGAAGCTAAACAAACAAAATAAATACCTACATGCTCAATCATGGTTGTAAAAGTCCCCACCTTGTTGCAAACTAAGCTTTCATTCTTCATGCAACTCCAATAGTTGTTGGGAAAAATTCTCTTCTCGATGCTTTTCTATTAGACCAACCAACATACAGTTGAAGATGCTAGAAGTATCCCCTCGATAGGGGCCTCAAGATAAAAACCCAGGACTAAGGTTTCACTCTTGCAACTCATAGTAGGGTATCAATTTCAACAATGAATGACAAGTCCAGAAGCATGTTATGCACATAGAACAACAACAAACTAGTGAGTGGATAAAGGATCTTAGTTATTGTATCAACACTCTCCCAATGGGGCTATTGTGTGATACGGGTTCAACACTCTTCCCACTAGGTTATTGTGCAATATAGACCTAATGCTCTCCCCACTAGGTTATTGTGCAATATAGGCCCAATGCTCTCCCCACAAGGCAATTGTGGTCTCAACTCTAATAACCGGATTAAGGTTTTGCACTCTCCCAACAACACTATTGTTCTTTCCCCCTTCATTAGTGCACAAATCTAGAACACCGATGACATCACATGGGCATGTCTCGAACTACTACATAAACCCAATGCATCTGAAATTCTTACATGAAGAATACAAAATAATGATTAGCACAATTCCAATACTACCATATCGGAAAGTAAAATATCCCCACATCCAAAAAGGAGCTTCCTTAAATAAGATCTTAGGTAGTTAGGGTTAGATACTTAGGGTCTCTTTCTATGGTAAGTCTTCCACCAATTCACATCACTAGCCCCCATGGCTAAAATCCCTAAACTGTAATTTACATTAAATAAGTCAATTTTCCATGGTAAAACCCACTCAAACCTCACTTATGTCGATCTAGGGTCTACGTAGGTATGGACAACAAGGTTTGAGAATGTGGTTCTTTTTTTGGAAGTTTGTTATGCACAACAATGACATATCATTTGGGTTTCTCCCGACACTTGCCAACATTAGTGTGGGTGCTCAGAATAGATTGCTCAAATGTAACTTAGTATATATGCATCTCATTATTAACATCCACATAAATAAAGTGCATAATAACACCCTTTGAGTTGTTCTCATCATCTAATTAGTGTTAGTGTAGGTCCTAACATGAATCAAATGAGTATGATAGATGATCATGTTTATGTAATTGCATTGCTAGAACCAATCCAATATTATCAACATGGATATTTAATCATTATATTTAAGAACCATATCATTTTCAAGTGAAAGTGTTATTAATGTGAAAATAACCTTAATTATTTAAGGTCTAAGCATCAAATCAAGGTTTCATGAAATGCAAGAGTTAAATATGCCTCTTCATCAAAGAGGTGACATCATTGAAGCCAAATCACATAATGGAAGATTGTATAAAACTTTTTATACAAAATAAGTGCAACATTTTAAAATAATAACTAGCAAATGCATTTTCAACAAAAAAAAATACACTACAATGAATTTCAACATTTCAATTACTCATCATTTATTTCATGGAGAAATCATCATGTGATATAACATATGTGTCATAAAGCAGTATAAACTAGCATAAGCTTCAAGTTCATATTAAATCATAAATGCACATGCATGTCGGGATTGAAATTTACCCTCTTGGATTTGTTACCACACAATCTAGCACCTTAGTGCAAAGCCTTCACAAGGTGCATAGACTAGTGGAACATCAAAAGATGTCACCACTGTTACCTAGGAAAAAAATTGCCTATTTTTAGTGAAGGATTGGATCCAACACAAAGGAGGCTGGTAGAACTTGGGATTCCTAAGGTAAGACACAATCAAGTCTAAGACATCCTAAGCATCTACCCAAATAATGCCAATAATATATGTCAAATAGACTAGGGTTTAGGTGGCTAAGACAAGTCAATTCTAGATTTGGTTTGAGGTACTCTAGGGTAACTTTAGAAGGTTTGTCAAGTTAATATTAGATGCAACGTGATCCCCAAACACCAAAAACCAAGAAAATACTAAGGGTTGTTGTAAAACTTGTACAAAAGACGATAAATTACAACAACAAAGCAAGTTATAACAACAACAATAATTCTATCCCTTGAACAAGTAATAAGCTAATGAAAAACGGGGCTAAATGATGGATTAAAATTAGGGTTTTAGACAACTAAGAAATACGAAAATATAAATGAATATAACAACCAAGAAACCCTAGACATCCATCCCTAAGTAGGATGAAATAAAAATCAACAAAACAATTTTAGGGTTTAAAGATGATTTTTAGATGAAGTACATGAATCAATACCAAAATGTCTAGCCTTTTTATGGCTTAAAATGAAAATATTGTTGTTATCAAACCCTAAATTAACCCTAAAACAATAAGTAAATATTGAAATTTGAGTTTTATGATTGACTATTGGGAGAAGACTAGTGCCTACTATATTTTTTGGGGCATATGGGGTCAATTGAGGACTCATTTAAAGAAATTTAAGTGGATCTAGGGTGATATCTAGGGTTTTCCACTACTAACCCTAGAATATCCTCCTAGTATATTACTAAATCTTCAAATATAATTCAAGGGAAGGTACTCCACTAGTAAGTTTTGAAAAGAAGGTTTTGTTCAAGAAGGAACCAAGAGAATGCAAAACCATCACTAGAGAAGCATCAATACACTTACATTAATCCATAAACAAAACCAAACGATAAAGTGAGACCACTTACTCAAGAAATCTTTCATCCATCAAAACCCTAGCAATGAACATCCATGAAGAAGTAAAAACATCCACAAGATATCATCTCCAAAAATTCGCTATAACTAGCCATCCATAGTGATTTACATAAGAGAGAAAGAAGTAGTGGACAAGTAGTGATAATTATCCACAAGTACAAATGATTTACAAGTGAGAAGTGCTTCTCTTATTTATATGAGATATCGAGCACCCTTCTCATCCATTAAAATCCCTAGAAACATAAAATAATACCTTAATATCTCACAAACCTTACAAATAAGGTAAAAGACAAAATATCCATGATAAAAGAGTGTATAGGTCACTAATACCCCCAATGATGCCTCCAAGATGAAGTAAATATGATCTACATCGTCCATCATAAAGGCATTCTAGAGGCCACACATGTGGCATGGATGACCTCATAAAGTGGACAAATCACTCCAAAGTGATGTGTAGGGGGCTCAAAAAATGAAATGTTCCCTCCAAGAGGTGAAATGTTTCATCTCCAAGTGGCATATTATCTCCAAGAGGTGTGATGTCTCATCAGAAGTTGTGATATCATCATCAAAAGGTGCAACATCCCATCAAAAGTGCTACGCCCCATCAAGAGGTGTCAAGACATAATCAAAAGGTGCAAAGTCTCATCATCAAATGGTCAGAACACACCCCATAGGTGCTAGGGTATCTCAACAAAGGATCCATGTCATCAAAAGGATCAATGTCCTCCCAAATGAGTGGAACAACCTCTCTCAAGTAGTGGGATGGCCTCCATCAAGTGTGCTAGTAGCCCCTCAATGTCCTCCAAAGAACCAAGGAACCAATCAAGTATGTAGCCATGTGAAATACATCATCCAAGGAGGGGCTCATGTAGTCCAATGTATCCATCAAAACTGGAGGCATGTACATAAGCATAATATCGCATTAAGAATCCTCTTCAAATTTCATACTAGCTCATAAATTTATACAATTTTCCAAGTTTAGGTATGAGAGGATCATTATTAATACCTATTAGGTGTGCCACTACCTAGGAGAAGGAGTATTTCCCAAGAAACCCATCAAGGAGTATGTGTGATGGTATATGGTATGGTTTGGGGTTTACTTCATGGGTGGTGCATAGTCATGAAAGGTTATGTATGATAGTCATCCTCACAAGTTCCTTTATATGAGGGAGCACGTAGAAAATGAGTTTCCCTTTCCTTGACATTGTGTCTTTCCAAACCCCTATTTTCCTTTTTCTTTATTAATTCAACTTTTTTGGATTTTGATTTTGATTTTCTAAGTCCTTTTGTTAGGTATGCATTCACTGCATAGGACTTGGGGTGATGGCTTCTTAGAAATGGGGTAGAGATCATGCTTCTCATTCTTTCTTGGTTCTTGAATTTCATTTTCTTTCTTCTTTGCATTTTTGAGTTTTAGTATTTTCTCTTTCTATATTTTTTTATATCAAGTTGCATCAACCTTGAGCATTCTAGCTCCTTTTTCTCATGGGATTATGAGGCATGAAACTTTATGGATGACATATGAAAACCAACCCAAAATAAGGGATAATGGATATGGGAGAGATGGAGTGTGTTACATATGAATCGGGATATGAACATGTTACCCCTATCAAGGCCCCCCAATATTACAACTTTTCCCAAGAGTGAAAACAGTTGACTAGGATATGATGATGACCACCAAGGTGAAACAAGGCAACATGTATAAATCCAAAGAATCATGACCCATCATCCAATTCAACCAATGATCACTATTTTCATTTCAAATACATTGAACATTATCACTTGATATGAAATATCAAAACAAGGTACCTCATGTGTGTCATGCCCCATATTGTTTGATGTGAGTGAGTTGAGCATAAAGTGGAAGGAATCCATGGGAAAATGTCTATGGAGAATCCACAATGTCATCCTTGGAACTGATGTTTGTGATGTGGATCATGGGAGAAAAAATATCCTCTACTTACCCCTAGATGTAAGGGGGTAAAAAGACTAAGTATAGGCAAGGAAACATGTCACCCCCCCAGCCTAGGAGTAACTAAGGAGATGATGTATCAAGCACCGCGAGTCGCAGATATGGAGTGTGGAGAGCCAGATGATTAGATGAGCCCACATTTGATTAGATAGAGCCCCTCCTCTCCACCACAAATCACCATTCATTGTCCACAATGACAAACGTTTCAACTACTTCCTAATTAACATGGTGAACAACTAGAGAGTTGTACATTTAATTATCAATTCAAGGTTGTATCTTACTTACGAACTGTCATGCACTGTATATGAAAGAGTAGTGTTGTTTTATCTAGGAAGTTGTAGTACTTTTGATGTCACAAATCAAGAATTTAAGATACTTAATTAAGTCACCAAATTATACTATTCCATGAGTTGCAGAAAAGTAAATATGACACTTGCAGGGAAGAAAATTCACACTTGCAAAATTTAAATCACACTTGCAGAAAGTAAACCACACTTGTTGAAATTAAATTAAGCTTGCAGAAATTAAATCACACTTGCGAAATTTAAAGCACACTTGCAGAAAGTAAATCACACTTGAGGAAATTAAATCACACTTATAGAAAGGAAATCACTCTTGCGAAAGTAAAATTATGCTATGATCTACTGGTGACTTGCTCAAGTACAATAATGATCTTGTTTTGTTGTAAAAATTACGTGTTTTCACATTAAAAAACAATCCAATATAATATCAATCCTAAACTGCTGAAGATTAAAGCTATCACAAGTTAGAAAACAAACAAAATAAAGTACAATTGCAAGTAGAGTTGTAGCAACGAAGCTGCAGTATGAAAGAAATCACAGTAACATGAGTTGCAACAACGAAGCTTCAGTGCAAAAGATATTACAATGATGGATGCTACAAAACAAAAGTGACAGCGATGCAAGTTGCAACAACAAAGCTATAACATAGAAGACAGTAATGAAGCAAGTCATGACAATCCAGAGTTGCAGCCACATAACTACAATGCGAAGGTTACAACGATGCGAACAACATGAATTATAGTAGCATATGTGATTGCAAGCTTACAAGGATTGATTCAAGCACAAAGTTGTAGCTTAAGATTGTGAAACTTACGATATAAGGAAACTGAACATCAACCACACTTGAATTAAAATGAATTGTTTTATGAATCTTGAATTGCAGTAAATTATAAAAGTAAAACAACTATGAAATAAAATGAACATAATTCAAATGTTAGATCCTAATTTATAATATAAAATAAGTACCTGAATAAGGAGGGGTCCCTACTCCCTTAGAAAATTCACTGAGCTACGAAATCAGAATCACATGATCACCAACACATCAACACACAAATAGGAGACAACCATAAATTATATTGCAACAATATGAAAGTTACAATAACAGTCGAACACTATCGCTAGAATAATTATTCCTCCCCATCTCAAGGAAGCTAGGGTGTTTATATAGTACAACTGATGTCTAAATTATAACAAAGGGATGGATGGACAACCATGAGAATCGAATGTTCATCCATTTACATTGAAATTTCCAAATTTTAGTAAGGATCGGGTATGTGCCGACTCCAATTAGTTGAGCAATGGTTGGTAGGTGAACCAATTTCTCTTTTGGTTTTCCACTTACCTTCTGTTTCTTTCCCATGTGAGGATCGTTTCCTAATTTCTGAATGTAGTATTATTGAATGTTGTCTTTGAAGAATTTGTACTCATAATCGTAGCAACGATAGACTCAGAGTCACAACAACAAAGAATTTTCTTGGAGTTTCATCCATTGTCCAGAGTCGCAACAATAGAGAGTGCACTTGGAGTTGCAACCATCGTCCAGAGTCGCAACAACATAGAGTGAACTTGGATTTTTAGCCATTGTTCGAAGTCGCAACAACAAAGAGTGCACTTGGAGTTGCAACAATTGGATTGTACTCAGAATCACAACAACAGAGAGGGGTTGCAGCCACTGTGAGGAGTTGCAACTAATGTATTAATCTTGTGTAGCAATATTAGTACATGAAAATAGCAAGCTCCTTTAATAAATATGCAAGAATATCGTATAAATGTCATATGGAGAAATATTTGTACCTTAATGAAAAGTAAGACAAAACTAGATAAGGAAAGTATCAAAAAGGAAGTGATCAATGGAAAATGGTAAGAAAAAAGGTATTAGACGGGAGGTGAAAGTATGTCAATTTAGGCACCCGTCATCTCCCCCATCCCAAAATTGTTGCATGTCCCTATGCAACCAAAAATCACTCAGAGTTTACAGGAATCAAGGTGACCATGGAGGTCACTGGCACCACAATCTTCTTCTATTGTTTCCTCCTTCTTTTCACTGGTGTTATCATCTGTTGTGACTCCTTTGTTTTCTACTAATTTTCTCTATTTTGTTTCTGAGTGGCCTCATCAACTAACATAAAATATGTATCCTAGGAAAATACTTCCCTTGTTTCTTTGATTTGAGTTATTTCATGTGAACTAGTGAAGGGTTCCCCTACAACAAGAGGACTTGTTGTAGGGTAACCTGATTTCTCAAGTTCCCTTTGTTCTTCAAGCCCATCCCTCACCATTTTCATATTGAGTTGTAGCTTTCAGTTCTTCATTCTCAACATTGGGTTTCTCTTGACCAAAGGTGCATAAATGGGTAAGGAGTGTGGGATTCTTACCCATATGGAAATAATATTCCCTTGAGGCTCAACAATCTTAGTTGATTCTAATTATCCTAGTGCTTATGCATCAACTGAGTCATATACACAAGTGTTTCTTGCTGGATCAAACTCTTCCACTTCTTATTATTCCTTGTCTGAATCCCGTGAGTGGGTAGGAAATTCCCCAAGAGTTCCTCCTACCGGTTCTTATGTAACAGTAGGGGCCTTTGGTTCTAAATATTTCTTCTCTTCTCGATCATCATCTATTTCGTCAAGAGTGCCTCCTGCTAGTTCAACAATAGTCACTAGTTTCTGTAGAGGATCCTGTGGATCGACATAGCTCCCTGATTCTTCTGTTTGTGCTTCCTAGGACTAGGCAGAGTGTTCCTGAGGAGTTATCTTTGTTGTTTCTTGGGGAACAATGTGAGCCTCTTCCTATTGTGATTATTCCTTTTGTGTTGTATCCTCTTCCTCTCTTGCAACCTGTTCTCCATAAGGACTCCCCACTGGTTCTTGTGGGACAGTGGGAGTTTTTGCTTCTGGTTCTTCTTTGTTAGAATATGCAGCGAGGAGGGTGATAATCCCTTCTTTGAAAGTTCATTTTTCTGGTTCTTTTGTGTCATACAAGGCCTCGTCAACTTTTAGGTTGTTTCCCTATGTTGATTCTTGTGTATCAACAAAGGGTTTTATCTCTTCTGCCTCTTTTGTTTTCTGGTCCTCTTTATGGGCTTGTTCTTTCGACTCAACAATTTTTCTCCTCTTACATTGAGTTACAAATGCATGGCTGGTTCTTTGTTTATTTGGAATGAGGGTTTTCCTTTTTGTAAACCTTCTGACTCTCTTTGTAGGGGGTTTGGTGGTAGTTAAATTAACATCGTTGTCATGGTATTCCTTCACCGGAGTTGTAGTAGGGTGACCCCTTTTCTTAGTTGTCATTCAGGATGTCTTTGATAAAGGAGTTGTAGCAGCTAGGATCACTGTGTCCGCAACACTGTTATATTCCAGAGGATTTGCATCCAGTGCCTCTTCCGATGCTGGAAGTGCATTCACCTCATCTTCAGAGAGTATAAGAGGGGAGAAAACAACATTGTTCCAAGTATGGGATTCGTTGTGCAGTGTGTGTTCCACAAAGAGCTTTATAAGTATGTGGTGTGATATGGCATCCCTAGGGTTCTTTTCCATTTGGACGAGTGCTACCATCGTCTGCAACGTTTTGGAAAATAAGTATGGCATATTAATTGGTCGATTGTGTCAAAGATGATCGAGCAAATTGATATGATGGATATAGGAAATTCCATAACGAACTTCGCAAGGGAAATATCGTTGCATGAAGATAACCACATATTGTCAAGGGTGTGGCAAAGACCGACGTTCAAATATTATACCTTTATTAACTAAAGCCTCTCCAGGTTCAAGGAATACCTCATAATTTTAGGCTGCAGAGTCCTTTTGGTGTACCATATTTCAAATGACCTTGGTAAATTGGTGACTTCTTCTAGTGTCTCTTCGATGACTT
Organism: Picea glauca; assembly: GCA_000966675.3. Lineage (NCBI taxonomy): Eukaryota > Viridiplantae > Streptophyta > Pinopsida > Pinales > Pinaceae > Picea > Picea glauca. The sequence continues at coordinate 85,334 of JZKD02S1773135.1, read as the reverse complement.
CTACCTGAGCACCTTCTACCGTGGAGTGTTCGGATATGTAATTCAAGGATAATTCTAGAGATATTTGATCATCATATCCCTGTCAATGTTGCACATATTCCATCCAACTGACTTGTTGCAGAATTTCTCTAATGTTATCGTAGACCTCGAGCAACAATGCTTCTGTAGGTTCCCTGTGTATCAATGATCCCCACATGGTTCCTTCTTCTTGCTAACTTTGATTGCTTGTGTTTTCATAGGATATGGGTGTTAATTGGGTGGGGAATTTCGAATTGCAGAAATAACGATGGTGGATATGGTAATGAGAGTGCAAGGTCACCTGATTTGGTAATGATGGTGTAAGGTGGCAGTTAGTGGAATGATAATATAAATTATTCCATTTAAAACTACTCATTACAAATTCTTATTGGAACTCGTACTTGTCTTTTTCTTACCTCACGTGGCGGTACGAGCACATTGTTGATGGAGTTACGGTGGCAGAAGGCATAGTCACATAAAAAATATTAACTGGAATTGTAGCATTGAAATTGTTGGTTATGTCGAACAGAAGTGCAATAAAAGTGATGCTGACAAAGTGCAAGCTGTAAGAAGAGTCACAACAAATATAGTTACGGCGACGAAGCTACAACAATGGGAGTTGCAACAATCGGTGGTGAAACCTTAGTCATGTATATGGGAATTGCAACATAGTTGAAGCGGATGAAGGGTGTGGGTGAGAAGTGCGAAAATAAAGTAAAGCTGCAAACGGAGTTGCAACAACGAAAATGAGAGGTGAGAGGTTTGGGAAATGAAGCAGGGTTGTAAGTGGAGTTGCAACCAAGGATGATTTTAGGGGCTAAATTTCGCTCATGGGCTAATTTTTCATGATTTTTCCAAAAATGAGATTCGCTATTTTAAAAATGATTCGCCTAAATTCTATAGGACAAAATTATTTTGCCTTAAAAATCGCCAAAATTTTATAAAAACTATATGAAATCCTTAGAAATTTGAATATTTTTGCAAAAATATCGCCAATCATTTATATTTGACATATGAAGGATTAGTAAGATTCCCCAAGGTTTCTACATTTTAAAATAATTTTTCATCCTTAAAATCATCCCTGGTTGCAACAAAAAAAATTGGAAAAGGAGGTTGAGCAATGAGAATAGTTGCAGCAAGGGGAATTTTAGTAAAGGAAATTGCAGCAAAAGGGATAGTTGCAGAAAAAAGGGGTTTCAACAACGGGAATAGTTGTGGCAAAGAGAGTTGCAACACAGGGATAGTTTTGGAAAAGGGAATTGCAAAAAAAGGAGTTGTAGCAACGAGAACAGTTGCAACAACGAGAATTGCAACAAAGGAATTACAACAATAGGAGTTGCAACAACATTGTTCTCCCCCGCATATCTTGAAAATAAGATTATTTAAAAGATCAAAGCTTTATTACATTTTTTTAAGAAGGATCCTCACTTAACCATCACGAAACCGTGAAGTTCCCTTCTTGTTTATTTCAATTTTTTGTTTTGTTTAATGTGTCAGCTAGGCTGGTTTTCACTTTTTATTTTTTGTTTTTATGCGCCAGCTAGGATGGTTTTCACATTTTTTGAAGAAGAAATGGAGATTATTCAACTGATATTCGTCCTTCCTGAATGAGTTCCAAATCACTGTTGGGCCATCCATTTGCAATTTTCCTCAAAAAGGCTTCCTTTGATAAGGGTCTATGATATAAGCGAAGTCTATGCCCATTATCCATTAGAGGAATTATGTCTTCATCTATGGTACGTAGTTTGATGGCCCCACTGTCATATACTCTATCAATCTCTTACGGACTGAGCTATCTGGTGTGAAGTTCTCCTTGGAAGTCCTTGTACTTGGAATCAAATAGTAATGCCCAGTCTCTAGCTTTGAACTTTGTTTTCTTGATAAACTTGTTGTGCCATCTGGCCCTTTGGTGTTGCATCATTGTGTCTTGGTGTAGGGAATCCTGTCATAGCTTGTCCAACTCATTAATTTGAAGAAGTATTTATTTCTGAGCCTTTGATAGGTCCAAACCAATTTGTATCGTTGTCCTACGTGTCTATATTTCTATCTCAATCAACATTAGTACTCTTTTCCCATATACTAACTCATAAGGTGTGCATCCTGTAGTAGTTCACCAGGTGGTTATATAGGTCCATAAAGCTTCAAGGAGTCTATCGACATAATCCTTGAGGTGTAGAATGACAATTTTAGTGATAATGGCCTCAAGGATCTTGTTAGTCCCCTCTACTTGTCCATTTTCCTATGGGTGATATGGTGTTTTCTCTCTGTGCTTGATGTTGTAGTTTTACATCAGATATCCGACAAGTCATGACATGATATGAGTTCCTTCGTCGGTCACTATCTCTCGTGGTATCTCAAACCTTACAAATATTTCTTCATGGAGAAACTCCACTACTAATTATTCGATGGCTTCTAGAAGTGATTTTTTCTCCATTCATTTTGTAACATAATCCGTACAGACAAGGATGTAAGAGTAATGATGAGAAGGGGGATTTATTGGTCCCACAAAATCAATGGCCCATTTGTCAAAGGTTATAACACCATCTGTGGTTGTAGCGACATTTCATATACTTGTACGGGTCTACCCATGCATTGAAAAATGTCACACCTCTTCACATACTCTTTGGTGTCTCTGAAAAGTGTGGAACAATAATACCCTTGATGGAGTGACTTGTACCCAATATTTTATCTGCAAAATGGCCCCCACATGGCCCATCATGAAATCCTTTTAATATCTCATGGAATTGATCCTCTTGTATACATCTTTTGATAATCAAATCAGGCCCAATGTAGAAAAGGCAACCATCAATCCATGAAAATATTTTTCTTTTCCTAACTATACTTTGTCATATTTGGGAGTTAGATGATGCAGAAGTTTTTTGCAGCCAAAAAATTAACAATATTCGCAAACCAAGGTGAGTTAGTAGATACTGAAAAGAGATGTTCATCTGGAAAACAATCTTTTCCTGGAGGTTTGTTCTCATTGGAGATTATTCTAGAAAGAAAGTCAGCAACTACATTATCTTTTCCTGGTTTATCTAGGATGGTAATATCAAATTATTGTAACAAAAGAAACCATCTAGTGATCATGCCATTGGTGATTGGTTTGTTCATTAAATGTTTAATAGTAGCGTGATTAGTATGCAAAAATACGAAATATCTAGTAATGTAGTGCCTAAACTTGTTTATTACATGAATAACAACAAGAAACTCTTTCTCGGTTACCATATAGTTCAATTATGGAGACGAGAGATTCTTATTGATGTAGTAAATTGCACATGGGTCCTTTCCTTCTAGTTGTCCTAGAACGAATCCAATGGCAGTGTTTGATGCGTCTGTGGAGATGTGGAATGGGAGGGACCAATCAAGTCCTCATAAAACAAGAGCTCCATACACTTTGATTTTGAATTCAACAAGCACATGTTGGCATGTCTCTATCCATAAAAACTTAGTATCTTTGTTAATTAAATAAAATAATGGACAAGCAATACATGAAATTTTTTCAATGAATATACGATAATAACCAACGTATCCCAAGAAACTTCACACCTTTATTTGCGAAGTTGGAGTTGGAAAATTCAATATTAGCTTTACTTTTTCTGGATCAATTTGAATAGCTTTGGCTAAGATGCGATGTACTAGTACGATGTTGTTAGTTAACATCATGGCACATTTTTCATTATCGAGGTCCATATTTGACTCTTTTCACCTTATCAATGTTTTCTCTAGGTTGTCTAATGCCTCATCAAATTCATCCCCATATTTTGTGAAATCACCCATATATATTTCTATGCAATCATGAATTAGATCAAAAAATTTACCAATAACAACTCATTGAAAGGTGGTGGGGGCGTTGCATAATCCGAATGGTAGAATAAGGTAGGAAAATGTCCCCCAAGGATAGCTAAAAATTGTTTTCTCTTGATCTTCGGGTGCGATTTGGATCTAGTTATATCCACTAAATTCGTCGAGGAAAGAAAAATATTTCTTCTCTTCTAACATGTCCAGGTCCTGGTCGATAAAAGGCAAAGGGAATTTGTCATTATGTGTTGATTTATTGAGTTCTATACAGTTGACACAAATTCTCCATAGATCATTTTTATTTGGTACAAAGACAAGAGGGGAGACTTAGTGGCTATTAGAAATCAGATAGATGAATTTAGTTGTAAGCAATTTTTGTAGCTCTTCTTTGACTATGTCCTTCAGTGAAGGGTTCATTTGGTGCTGGGGTTGGTGAATGGACCTGTATCCTCTTCATTTCAGAGTAATCCTGGGTGAAGGCATCACTGGGATTTTGCAACACTTTAACCAATCACTCTTTTTGTTGCTCGGTTAGTCCTTGGTTGATTTTCAAGGTTTTACCTGAGCTGATTTCTATGGTTTCTATAAGGGACCCTTGATATTTTTCTAGTGGGGATTCGTGTT